>BPLR01013032.1:0-50788 GCA_021605095.1 Caerostris extrusa | reverse complement strand
ATCGGCTTTGCCCATGGGTGTTATAGTGGTTCGTAATCCACTTTAAGCCGTAGGTCCCGGTCCTAATAGGATCGTAGAGCGCTGTGGGGGCATTTGTTACTCCGCGTCCGTGGCTTAGCATCAGAGTTACGCGCCCCCTGGGTAATGCAAAGTGAGTAATATCGGTGCAGCCCTTATAGCCATCCATAGACGTCCATGTCTGTTTTGCCAGCTGCATTGGAAAAGAATAACAATTGTTGTTATGGCTGATCTTCTGTGTCCCCGCTGCCGATGGTCAATTAGCTAGCGCTTGGCCTTTGGTACCAAAGCTCCAGGTTCGAATCAGGCGGTGGTGTGGTGTTTTGTGGGTGATGCTTGTTAGTGGTTCGATCTGTTTAGCCCTCGTGTACAAGATGACAGTGACGATAAACCAAATCAAATCAGAGTCTGGCAGCTTGGGACGGACACCCCATGAGTAATCTACTCATGGATGGCTTGGTTTTGTGGGTCTACGCTCATTTTGTGCACACTTTGGGCTAATTATACGGCGACCTATATTTTAAAGTGGATTCGAAACACTAACAAATATCAATGCGCCCTTGGATTCTGGAACCTAAAGCCGAGGATACCAGCGGCAGAGCGCTATTCAATTGGCCATCAGACCTTTCTATGGATGGGGAAAAAGCGGGCAGCTTCTGTTGCATGGAGCTCCCTTAGGTTGAAGTCTGACTTGGCTCCGAGTCATAAACCTGTCATTAAACCGTAAGTGTATTCTTGCATGTGCCATGGACTCTCTGCAAATGGGACTGATAATATGACCAAATAATAATTTCATAATTTATCACCTTATTAATAATTCATAATTTATCAGGATTCACATTGTTATAATTAATAACTGCATCACTTAAATGAATGTATTCTTAAGAATTCAACTTGGTTTGATTTAATCAAAGATGTAAATGAGTCTTTCGGTT
This sequence comes from Caerostris extrusa, assembly GCA_021605095.1. Lineage (NCBI taxonomy): Eukaryota > Metazoa > Arthropoda > Arachnida > Araneae > Araneidae > Caerostris > Caerostris extrusa. The sequence goes on along the minus strand of BPLR01013032.1, from coordinate 49,835 downwards.
TCGAGTTTCGCATACATATCGATGGAGCAATTGTAGACATTTTAAGATACGATTTTCAGCGTTTTTCTAATCTTCGATCTATATAAATAATAATTCATAGCACTGACATTCTTATTCATTTCTTATTTGCTTGTGGATTTCTCTTTTTTCAATTCCTTCTATTAGCTCACACTCTCCCTAGATATATATATATATATATATATATATATATATATATATATATATATCTATATCTAGGAGAACGTAAACATGTTAATTTGTGAAAAAATTCCGAGACATTCTTCTCCTTTAATCAGGCATTTATAAATTACTTATTTATTTTTTCATACGTTCCAGGTCATTCTAAAACTTAAATAATTAGGTAAACAAAAATTGTTTCTCTCTCTATATATATATATTTAGTGAACTATGTCACATATTAAAGGGCTGGTTGGCCGAATGACTGGCGCTCGGTGCCCCAGGTTTCGGTTTCGAGTCTCGGAGTGCCATGGATGCTTGCAGTGGTTCGGAATCTGCTTTACACCATACGTCCCAATCTAATACTGTAAAGTATTGGGTATAGGACTGACAACCCTAAAAAATATCTCCCTGTCTCGAATTCTGTCTATAAGCTCTGAACAAGCGCAAGCGAGTTCAGGTAATGAGGTGAGCCTTGCTCATTGAGAAGTTATCTTAATGCGTATCTGACGATTACTTTTGGTTTAAAAACTAATTGTAAATTTTATTTTAACGAACTGGCAACTGGCAACTGGCGTACCGATTACGGAGTACCACAGGGGGAAATACCCCACAACCTCCTCATCTTAATTAATAAATATGTTTAGAATTCTAATGGCTGCTTAATTAATGTTAGTAAAAAATTTAAGATAAGTTTCTAAAAATTCAATGTATGGTACTCAAAAAGAAAAAATACTATTTATAAAAAAAAAGTAAGATAAAAAATAAAAGAATTTAAAAGTTAAGTTTTAAATTCGGTACAATTAGGGACCAGTTGTCGATGCCGTAAACTATTTCAAAACGTAAACAAACCTCCCAACCCTTTGTTTACAAATCGCTGATTGGAAATCATGCAGAACGGTGAGAGCCATTAGGAGCATCTGAAAGGTAAAAAATTAGAACAAAGTCCCCACAAAAAAGACCTATCACAGAATCTGTGATTCTTTTTTATTTTATAATTTTTATTTGGTTTTCAATTTTATAATTTTTGCTTGGTTTTCAATTTTATAATTTTTGTTTGGTTTTCGATTTTATAATTTTTATTTTTATTTTTATAATTTTTATATCTAATCCTTTTATTTCCTTACAAAAAAGGGGTAAAAAAGCGTACGAAAAATAAAATAAAAACCTAACTTAGTTACTAGTCGGAAAGTCATGAATGAATTTAAAGCACAACGTAGCAATAAAAAGGGAATAGAAAAGGAACAGAGTTCTGATCTGAACCCTCAACCTCGCGGTCAAAGATCCGAATCTTTACCTCTGCGCCAGTTCGTTAAAATAAAATTTACAATTAGTTTTTAAGCCAAAAGTAATCGTCAGATACGCATTGAGATAACTTCTCAATAAGCAAGGCTCACCCCATTACCTGAACTCGCTTGCACTTGTTCAGAGTAACAGCCATGGTGTTTCTTAAGTTTAGAAAAACACTCATAGGAGACGTCGTAGACTGCCCGTGGTCTTTTCTGTGAGCTTTTCACCCCAGGGTGATAGGTTGGCAGTCGACGGATTAACTCATTGCTAATCTGAGGACATTTTTCAAGAAAATTCTTTGAAATTTTGATTATATAATTAGGAACCATTACGAACCATGGTGCGTCAGCAATCATAGCCAGGTGTTTATTTTGGAAAACCTGGAGTCTCTTTTATATTTGTCAGTGAGGTAGAGGCCTCAGATAGGGACTACCATAAACCAGGATAGGTCTAATGATAGACTTGTAGAGGAGAAGCTTGTGTTTGATCGCAAGCCTACTCTTTCGAGAAATTAGGCAGTGGAGTTTAATACTCGCACCAGTTGCTTTAGCAACTGTATTCTTAATATGGGAATTGAATGATAATTTTGGGTCTAGAAACAACCCCAGGTATGTATATATTCAGTTACCCAGGGGACGGGCTGGCCAAAAAGAGTGATACTCCCTAATGGAGAAAACGCGATCTTCCGAGTAAATAGCATACAGGCAGATTTCGTGGCATTAACTTTAATTTTCCAGGTGGTTAACCATTTTTCTAAATTGTAGACAGAATATTGTAGGTCTTTAACAGCAAGCTGAGGTGATTTGTTCTGTGTGGCTATCGCCGTATCATCAGCATAGCAAACTGGCAACTGGCGTACCGATTACGGAGTACCAACAGGGGGAAATACCCCACAACCTCCTCATCTTAATTAATAAATAAGTTTAGAATTCTAATGGCTGCTTAATTAATGTTAGTAAAAAATATTAAGATTAAAGTTTCTAAAATTTAATGTATGGTACTCAAAAAAAAAAAAAAAAAAAAAAAAAAAAATACTATTTATAAAAAGTAAGAAAAAAAATAAAAGAATTTAAAAGTTAAGTTTTAAATTCGGTACAATTAGGGACCAGTTGTCGATGCCGTTGACTATTGCAAAACGTAAACAAACTCCCAACCCTTTGCTTACTAGTCACTGATTGGAAATCATGCTGAACCGTGGGAGCCAATAGGATCATCTGAAAGGTAAAAAATTAGAACAAAGTCCCCACAAAAAAATAAAAACCCATCACAGAACCTGTGATTCTTTTTTATTTTATAATTTTTATTTGAGGCGCGAACCATACTTCCACACTTGTATATATTTCATTGCCATTCGAATACACGAACGGACACTTGAACATTGCCGTTTTTAAGCAGACAACACACAGTCATCAGAGATTCTCGGCACCACGTTTTCAATTTTATAATTTTTGCTTGGTTTTCAATTTTATAATTTTTGTTTGGTTTTCGATTTTATAATTTTTATTTTTATTTTTATAATTTTTATGTCTAATCCTTTTATTTTCCTTACAAAAAAAAGGGGTAAAAAAGCGAACGATAAATAAAAAATAAAAACCTAACTTAGTTACTAGTCGGAAAGTCATAAATGAATTTAAAGCACAACGTAACAATAAAAGGGAATAGAAAAGGAACAGAGTTCTGATCTGAACCCTCAACCTCGCGGTCAAAGATCCGAATCTTTACCTCTGCGCCAGTTCGTTAAAATTAAATTTACAATTAGTTTTTAAGCCAAAAGTAATCGTCAGATACGCATTGAGATAACTTCTCAATGAGCAAGGCTCACCCCATTACCTGAACTCGCTTGCGCTTGTTCAGAGTAACAGCCATGGTGTTTCTTAACTTTAGGAAAACACTCATAGGAGACGTCGTAGACTGCCCGTGGTCTTTTCTGAGAGCTTTTCACCTCCAGGGTGATAGGTTGGCAGTCGACGGATTAACTCATTACTAATCTGAGGACATTTTTCAAGAAAATTCTTTGAAATTTTGATTATATAATTAGGAATAGGTTCGACGTCTCAGGATCTCTCGTCCTTTGCCACCTACGACGGTAATAATTTCTCATTTTAATTTGATCTTTGATATGACGAGGAAATCTTATCGGTGGAGGTTTGAACTTAGGGGTCGAACTTTCCTGCAGACATGTGACGTATATAGTGTTTAGTTCCTTAATCATTTCATCAGCATCTGCTGCGGTATTTAATTTAAAGCTGGGTAATTTTTTACTGTCCATCACATGCCTGAAGTTCTCCCAATTAGTGTTTAATTGATTGGGAACTTTCAGTGATTCAGGGCTGGTGTCCAGGGTTAGAATAATGGGGAGGTGGTCAGAATCTAAATCTGTGAGCACCTCAATATCATAATTAAAGGGGATAAATTTAAAGAAAGCAAGATCGAGTACATTACCTCGATGATTATTATTTCTAATGTCGGTTCTAGTAACTTTAAGGGGGAACAACTTTCACGCCCCTTTGACTTTGGAGGAAACGATTTAGGGTAAACCCATATCTGTTTGAATGTCCAAAGTTCCAAGAGGAGTGAAGAGCGTTGAAATCACCAGCGAGAATCACATTGTTTCCCATTTTGAGTAGCTTATTAAGATCCTCCACCGGGAAACCACCTGGAAGGCTAGGCTTAACATAGGCAGAGATAATTTTTAAAGGGGGATAATTACTCATTTTAATTTCAATAATTGTGGCATCTATCTATAAAATCTAAATTAGGAATAGGAAGGCTATGATGGTGAATACTATTTTTAACATAAATTCCTGTTCCGCCACTTACTCGGGGTAGGATGCTGGTTGGGTCTATCAGTACGATAGAACCTGTAATTAGCGATCAAAGGGTTATAACCAGGAGGCAATTTTGTCTCCTGAACCAAAAATACATCAAGATTCTGCTCTGCTAGGAACTCCTAACCTCGTGAATTTTGGAACGTAACGAGTTAGCGTTCCAGAAACCAATTGAAAGAGACCCAGACCCGAAGTGAGTTAGGCCGTGAGGAACTGACTTTCGGAAAGACATTAGTATACGTCTCAAAGAAGTGATACGTCATGTCGAATCTGTTTTGAGAATTCCTCATTTTGTCCTTTGCTAGCCCAAATGCTCGCAATATAATTTGACCGTGAGATGGATTGTCTCTTACGAGATCCATCAAGCACTGAAAAATCTCCATTAACGAACACTCCGAAGAGGCCGTGACGGGTGCGGAGCTATTTGTGCTAGCAGCAGGCAGCGGCTCACTGACTGTGATTGGCTGGGGGCGGGGCCTACAGACTTCTCCCTTCGTTCCCCTGGCGGAGAATTTTGGAAAAAGCCATAGTAGGCTGGACAGTTCGACTAGTAAAGGTCGATGGCTGCATCCTGGTAGGAACCTGTTGTTTAGGTTTGGAAGAGGTGGGGGATTTTTACTTTGTTTAAATTAGGTTTTTTCGCACCGGTTTTTTGTCCGGGCTTGGGCATACAGGGGCATCCGCGCCAGTTCGCGGCGTGAGCTCCTCCCCAGTTGGCACATTTAAGGGGCTGGTCTAAAGGCAGTTGGCATTCTTTAGCCCTATGGGGGCCAGCACACTTAACACAGCGTGTTGGAAGCCGGCACACTTCCGACGAATGGAAGTAGCCTTGGCAATTCCAGCAAACAGAAGGGCCCGGTTGCCCTTTATAACTTTCCACACTGACTCTCAGACCGAGGAGAGTGGTGAGGCTATATATCTCCTCAGTTTTCGAGGATGGAGATAATTGCAAATAAATGAGGGGCATAGGTTTCCTGGTTCGGAATTTGGACATCCGAGCAATCTTAAAGATGGGGAATTCGAGAGCTCGGAGTTCGGCCTCTATGTCTTCTATGGGAGTGTGACCAGGAGACCTCGGAGCACGACTTTAATAGGTCGGTCCTTCTGCAGCATCAAACTCTTGAATGGTGTCCCATTACTTTCAAGAATTTGAGCCAGTTTCCTGTAATCAGTTTCACTGTCTACGGTAATTTTTAAAAATTGCCCAGACAGTTTAGCCTGAATACTAGGCACCTGGACTCGGAGTTGATTTAGGGTGTTCCACCACTTGCCCTTTGAGGACACAAAAAATGGTGGGATCCTATTAACCTTTTTAATTTGTGAGGGAGACACAATTTGGTTAGCAGCCATCGGGTTGTTAGGAAGGTTAGTATGGGGGTCAATATTTAGAGCAGCCATAGTTACCCATTTCTTGTCTTTTTTAGAGGCGACCGTTATGAAGCCATCATCGTCAGGTGTTGGAGAGGCGGGTGCCTTTCTCTTAGTAGTAGGAGCGGTGCCTTGCGGTAGTTGAAGCAGAGCTGGGATTGGAGTGGTGACGGCAGCGGCAGCTGCTTGTTGGGCTTCGGCGACTTGTTGGGCCTCGGCCGCAATCTTGTCACGAAACTCCTTGGCCTTCTTGAGCTCGACGAGCTCCTTTTGGTTGGAAGATGTGAGGCGGGCACTCCAGTGTACGTGCAAATGGCACGGATGCGGCGGGAGCACTCTTCAATTGTCAGAGAGGCTTTTTCCCACGATGGAGATCTGATGTTATTCGCGGCGCTCTGGTATTTCTGAACCTTGTTCATGAGGGCCGCTGCCTCCTTCAGGATGACTTCAAAATAGAGAGCAGGTGCTCTGGCGTTGGGTCGGAGAGTCTTTTGGGCGCAGGGTGCGCGAACAAAAAGTCATTGCAGGAAAGTTGTTCTGCTGTCACCATTTGAGAAGTGGTGGTGTCTTCTTTTCATCAGGGAGTAGGCCCTGCTCATGCAGCGGAGGGCTCTCCGGAGAGGCAATGTTCGGTATGCCGGACGACGTCTGACTCATCAGTTTAAAGTTTAAGTTAAAATTAAAAATTTTTAAAAAAAGGAGATGAGTGGGATGATGAAGTAGTATTAAAAAAAAAAAAAAAAAAAAAAACTTTTCCTCAGCTTGAGGCGCACAGAAGTTCGCAGGATAGCGAAGAACCAACTTCGTCAGGAGCGAGCGAGAACACGTCCGTTCCCTATGAAGTCACAAAACGGAATCAGATTATGAATCGGAGTGATTCTACGAATGTCAGTCAAATAACTGGGAAAATCTGCCAGTTCAGTTTAGCGTGTATTCCAAACCACTAACAAATATCTATGCCAACATCAGGATTCGAGTGACCAATGATCAGAGAAGCTAACTAATTGACCATTAGGCCCCTTAAACTCAATGTTTATTAATCCACTTTATCCGTGGTCGGAATATAGATATTCAGCTTTTTTGTTAAAGTAAGTTTTCCTTTTTCTATTTCAAAATTATAAAAATAATATTTAAAAATTTTATTTATTTAATTATTTTATTAATTTTTAATAAAATCAATTAATAATTTTTAATAAAATGAACTTAGTGAACTAATTTTTCTGAATGGGATGCGCTAATCCCTGTGCCATCGAGGCGTTGGTTGCTTTGTCTGAAATAAAATTGTATTCTTGAACGACCTTTATAAATATTCTGAAAATTAAGCGGAGGCTTAAAATGATTTTATTTATAGAAATAAAAACGAAAAATTTTCGACATTTGTCATATTTTTCTTTATAATTATTTTTTCTCCATATGCTTGAATGGTGGAAAATGTGTTGATTTTGAGTGAAATAATACTAAAAAAAAAAAAGTAAACTGAAGTAAACTTCAACAGGTTATATTTGTTTGTTTATTTACACTTAAAACTGCTTGAAACCTAACCAGCATTTGATTTCCCGGAATTTTCAGTTATGATATTCAAATCTTAATATAGTAAGAATTTTTTTGTTCAATTTTTTTATTATTGTTTTATTAGATTAAGAAATTTCTGCTATCTTATAAATTGGCAACGAGTTCTCAACCGGCAGCGCCGACAATGCTCTTTATCAGAAATCAAAGCTGATCCGGTGATTTTAATTTTGTATAATTTTGTTCTTTATTATAGCAGGTAGATTGTAATTAATTGTTCAAGAATCGTTACTGCAGGTATTTTTCAAGCACATAAAACTTACTGACAAATTTCACAACCGTACTTTTTTTACGAAAGTACTGTGTGTAAATTTTTTTAAACTTCTCTGCCCTTTGGGTGGTCGTGTAAACCCCGTAGTCAGGTTCATCACGTTGTTGCTCGCCGCAAGTTGAAATCGATGATGTTAGATGCCAGAGCTTAGGTAAGTCTTGCTCTTTTTCATCAGATGTAACAAGTTGAATTATTCTGGAGCTCTCCATCAAGTTTGATCTAACTTTAAATCGATTACTTATTATTTAAGTAGGAAAATCTAGTAAGGAGTTTATAAAGTTAGGACTAAAACAGCTTGAAATAATCTTCAAGATGGGTTCTCGATTTAACAAATTTCTAAATACCCATCCCAATTCTTAGGGTGAGAAAAATTATTCAAATTTTTTTAAAATAGGACTAAGTATGCAAACATTATTTATAATCCCAAGACTTGACAAAATAGTGTTTAAATGATTTTTTTATGGATACTTAAGTAATTCACTAAATTAACTTGATTCAAAGATATAATTTATTTTTGTTGAAAATTGGCGTTTTTTAATTTAAATTCTGGAACTTAAAAATTATTTTATGAATTAATATTTTTTAATTCTAATTTTTATATCTGAATTGCAATTAATTTTAAACTATTTGATGAATGAGTAATTTAAATGTTTATTAAATTCCATGGCAAAACTTTTATTGTTCAGAAATTCTTAATTTAAAATCATATTAGTATTAATGCTTTATAAAATTCATTATGTAAGAAGAATTACAGTTGAAAATTTTTTTTATCTAATCAAATTTATTTGTTTGGTTAAAATTTATTATGTTAATTATGCCATATTTTAATTTTATGTAATTTTTCATTATCTTATATCACTAGAGTTAAATTATATTTAAGTAAAGTGTTAACATTTTTGCTATTAATATGTAGTAAAAAAAAAATTACCATAAGTTGTTAAATAATCCTTTGTAAAGTACTTCATGATTCAGAAAGAAGTACCTTATAATTTTTATGAAGGGCAAAATTATTGTATCATTAAATGCATTAATTGCTTTGTAAATTAATTGAAGGGATGTATTTTAAATTGTCAAGTATATCTTAAATAATACAGTAATGTATAAATTGTATAGGTCAATTGTTTGTTATCAAATATTTTGAAAATAACATGACTACAAATTAAAAGCTTAAAGCTATATAAATAAAAAGTGCAACTGACAAGACCATGATTTCTAACTTTTAAGATTCAAGACAATATTATTATTCCTATGTATATTGCATTTCTGAGCACAGTTCATTTTAAATCATATCTATAGGGTTTTCAAATTTTTTTTATATAAATAATTATGTAGATTATTAAATTAATGACACTAAAATAATTTAGGTTGTTTTTTCTGAATTGAATTGTGTTATCTGTTCTGAAATTTTTTTGATTCATTTAAAATTTACATTTACAGTTGACTCAGTAATTTTTTTTTTAAATATATACTTTAAAAAAATATTACTAATACTTTTTTTTAAAAATATTTTCCCGGGAAAAAAATTGATGAAAGTATAAATATGCTTTAAATTTGTAATTTTTGATGCAGTGCTTTTTTAGTGACAAAAATATTTCAATACTTTTATTAGTACAATGTTTATGAATCTTGTTAAACATGCACATATGGTTTCTTAATCAAAAATACATCTCAATGAAATTAATTAGGATTAATAAAATAATGAAGAAATGGAGTTTTTAATTCTAGAAAAATGTTTTTCACTTTTCAAATGGGGGGGGCTACTTTTATTCGTGTAATATAATTGAAATACCTGTAAAAAGTATAGAATAATATAAAGATTTCTTAAAATTAAATTATTTACTTAAAGTGTATATATGTATATGCCTATTTTAATTTTATCTGGAAGGTATAAAGCCTGGATGGTCAATTAATTCAGATTTTATAAGAAATCAAATGAATGATCCAAAAGCAAAATATAATGTGACTTTAGCTTAATATTTAGTTTTATTATCATGTTAATGCTTAATTTACCTAATTCCCAATTTTTTTTTTATTGTGTCGGATTACAAATGTTTTAGGTTTGGATGCCAGTTTCTTTATATGTGTAAAAAAAATTGCAATTTTTATATCTTGATAAGTTTAGTATCAAATATAGTACGTACATACACCTTTAAATATTTATGGTTCGCTAGTGATGATAAAATTATGTAAGAAAGTTCTATTCTTTTGTGAAGATGAGGATGAATCATCAGAGTGTGAATGCTGATATGTGTTTTTTTAATTGGTAGATGACAGACATGAATTTCTTAGACATTGAATGATGTCAGCGATGGGAGGAGGGAATCAACAATTGGTCCCAGCATGACTACACTAAATAATAGTTTATTGGTATGTATTTTGTTGGTCTCATTCCAAAACCATTTATTTTTCTTTAAAAATATTCATCGTTGAAACTTGATTTCTATGGGGGGGAGGCAGAAGTAATTTCAAGGTTGCCTAACAAAAAGCTCTGTAAGCATTAATTTATTTTGTCAAATTTTTAACTATTCCAGAATGGCTGAGAGAGATGGAGTCTGTCCAAATCAAAAATATTTAATGGATCATTCAGAAAATGTGGACTTAAAAGAAAAATCAGAAGAATTTAAAAAACTTGTTGAATATGGTTTAAATCCAAAAGTTGTCAATAAATTGGAAGAAATTTTTAAAACAGGTAAGTAACAAGGTTTCGTTTTTAAAATTTTTAATTAATGCTTTTTTGACTTTTTAATCATGTTTAATAACATAATTGTGTTTTTGTCTTGAAGGTAAATTATGCTACAATGATTTGGATGAAAGAGCTTTAGATGCTATTAAAGAATTTCCCGTGGATGGTGCTTTTACTGTTCTAAAACAGTTTCTGGACAGCAGCTTGGAACACGTTTCCAATAAAAGTGCGTTTCTTTGTGGTGTTATGAAAACTTATCGTCAAAAAATGAAAGTTCCTTCAAATCCAAGTACTGGTGGAGCTGCTAAGGGCCCCGATGAGGACAAAATTAAGGTGGGTTTTGTGCTTGGATTTCTACTATATCTAAAGCAATTCAAATTTATAAATTTAAGTTTGTATATAAGTTAACGTAATTAAATAAAATGTCTTGTTAAAATTATTGTAAATTAAGTATCTATCATAGTTGCTAAATATTACTGTAATAATGATTTTTGGTTTTTTGATTAAAAATGGTTTTTAGTTTTGAATAAGATTGTCTTTAGTATTATATTTTCAATGTTAGAAGATGTTTATAGATTATTTTTTAATTGTAAATTACATATAAGATTAAAATATTGTCAAAATAAAAAAATTATTTGTCTATTTTTGTTAAATAAATTTACATACTTATATAGTCAAATCTTATTTTATAGTACATTCTTAAAGTTAAACATTATTGTTCTAAGTTTTAAAAAAAAAAAGTTTTTTGGGATAATTTAAAATATTTTTATTAATGTTATTAAAATATTTTCATTATTGTCATAATATTAATAATGTGGAATAATAATAAATTTAATGTTGGCATCAATATTTTTTAATGATATAATGTTCTTAGGATATGTTTGGTAAGAAAATGAGTAACCATTTTATGCATGTGCTATTTATGTGAATGTTATTTTTTCATGTAAGAAAAATAAAGAAATTGGCTAATTTTAGTTGGAATGAATTATCGTAATTGTTTAGATAGTAAATTGATATATAGATATTCAGGTTTGGAGTTAATCATTCTCAAGTGGTCGTCATTTGGCAGTTAGGAATGTCTAAAAGAGCAATGTTTAGATCATGGTATTTACAAAAAAAAAAAAAAAGTGTACTTTCACTGTCAAATAATGTGGAGTATTGAATACTGACATTAAACATCTAATGTCATATTGAGTTAATATCTGGAGAGAGCTCTCTTGGAACTAGTACAGCAATTTCTTGTTAAACTGTATGTATGCTTAGCAGAGAAAGGTATCTTCCTTTACACACTGCGACTAGAGTGTTATATATCATTTAACAGATCTGTGAAGAACCTTCTTTCTTGACCTAGTAAGTTATTCTTGGAAGCAAAAAAAAAAAGCTTTATGTTGTTATGTAAGACAATTTTGAATGTCTAAGTGGTTTGACTGTTTTGATTGAAGTGGAATTTTTAGGTGAAAGGCCATCTTGTTGTCCTATAAAAAAGCCCTATGATGTATTGCACTCTTAAGGATAAGGTTCATAGGCCTTATGCAGGAAAACAAAGTTTGTCTGGAGGATGCACTGATCTGAACTTGTCAACTATATAGATAGGTACTTCCTAATTGATGTGCTGCTAAAAATATATCCTCTAAGTAAGAATATTTGTGATGTTGATATTTCCTTTTATAGTTGACAAATTTACTGTAGTCAGCTAATTGAACTTGTTCAAACTGCTGATGAGTAAAGGTGGAAAGAATGTTATAGAACTGGGAAAGAAATAATAGCCTTGATTAGCCAATACTTTTGATATAATATTCCATGAAATAATTCCCCAAGTTTTACATACTGATGGTGAGGCCACAACTAGGATTGGTATCCAAAGTTTAGTCTGAAAAATCTTGATGCTCAACTAATATACTGCTTTTTTAACAAAAAAGAGATTAAGTGCAGACCACACCAGTCACATATCTCTGCCCCCTTCCCCCAAAGAATGTAAAAATCATAATGCTCTCAAGATCTTAATTTGTGCTTTTTATTTTCCACACCTAGTTTTATTGGAAAACAACATCAATCATTTTTGTACCATTGTTTCTTCATATTTGCTAATAATGATTTTAAATTTAGATGCACAATTAAATTGATTTAAAATTATTAATTATAGAATTATTTGTTCCTTTATTCAGCAAATTCTTGACAAAACCGGATATACTCTTGATGTTACAACTGGTCAGCGAAAATATGGTGGACCACCCCCAAATTGGACAGGACCTCCTCCTGGAAGTGGTTGTGAAGTATGAATTGTCTTGTATTTTATAACACAAAACTTATAGTTAGGTTGCAAAAAAATTCAACTCATTTTTTATTATTATTTTAGCAATTTAAATATAATTGAACTCATTGACAAACGTTCTTGTCACTTAGTTTGCAATAAATTAGAAATTAATGGATTAAAAATATTTAATATTTAAGTGTTTTATTTCATAATCCGCAATTCTTTAAAAAAAATTAGCTATTCTGTTCTTCAAGCATATGCCCATTTTTTTGACTAAAATTGACAAATGATACATTTGACTGCAAATTGGAAGGCCTGTTTAAAGAATAAAATTATGCTGTTAATATGTTTTATAAAATTTAGTATTTTTTTAAGTAAGAAATTGGAAAATAATCGTAATTTAGCCATCTATTACAGAAGTAGTTTTTTGTTTAAATGTTAAATTATTCAAAGTAAAACTTAAAGATATTTTTAATAATTTTATTTTGAACACTTTTTTTAATACAAAATTGGAATTATTTAGGTGTATAAAATTAGCATTTTATACAATATCAAAAAAATTTTATGTGCATTTTATTTATTAGAGCTCATATAAAAAATTATGTTTTATTATAGATCTTTGTAGGCAAAATTCCAAAAGATATTTTTGAAGATGAGCTTATTCCTTTGTTTGAAAAATGCGGACCTCTGTGGGATTTGCGTCTTATGATGGATCCTCTCACAGGGCAAAATCGTGGCTATGCTTTTATAACATTTAAAACAAAATCGGGAGCACAAAATGCAGTCAAACAAGTAAGTTGCATTCTGATTGTTAATTTTACATGAAATTGTACTTATTTTTGTTGCGAATTAATGATAATTTTTTTTTTTTTTTTTTTAAGTTGGATAATTATGAAATCAGAAAGGGGAAATTCATTGGCGTAACTGTATCCATTAATAATCATCGATTGTTTGTTGGGAACATTCCAAAAAATAGGGGTAAAGATGAACTCTTTGAGGAATTCACCAAACATGCTCGTGAGTAGACATTTCAGTATTAAATTACACTTAAATTTTCTGTGTTTAAATGTCTTGTTCATACTTTATGACAATATTTTTTTCTCTTAATTAGCTGGCTTGACCGAAGTCATAATTTATAGCTCTCCTGATGATAAGAAGAAAAACAGGGGATTTTGTTTTTTGGAATATGATTCCCACAAAGCTGCATCTTTAGCTAAGAGGCGACTAAGCACTGGCCGAATCAAAGTCTGGGGATGTGATATTATTGTTGACTGGGCCGACCCCCAAGAGGAACCAGATGAAGAAACCATGTCAAAAGTAAGCCGGTTGATTATTTTACTTTAAAACATTCAATTCCATAAGATTATTTGAGATACAATATGGTTGTTATATGCTTATATTTTGATTAGATTTTATATCCAAAATACATATATGTATTTTATAAATAATACTAAGAAATTATTACTAAATTTCAAACTGTGGATGTGTGAGAATTTTAAGGTCGAAATTCTATTCATTAAAGTAAATTCTGTTAATTTTTGTTTTCATGTAGTTGGTTATAAGTTAAGGGAAAAAATACTGAATTTTTTTCCCTCATCTAAAAAAAAAACTATCTTCAAAGATATAATTATCATTTTAAAATACTAATTTAATTTTATTATGTAGAAACAAATTGGATATTTATAAAGCACAAAATCATTGAAAGCTAATATGATTAAGCATTTCTGTTATATCAGCTTTGAATAATAATTTAATTTATACTTTTGAATTATTATTAAACGTTACATTTTTTTTAATTTATATATTTTTTACTGAAAGGCTTCACATTCTATGCCAAGGGCTTATTTGTACCTATATTTGTTTATTCTTTTAATATTAATAATTGTTCCTCTTTTGATTAGGTTAAAGTTTTATATGCTAGGAATTTAACTGCAGATGTAACTGAAGAAAAATTAAAAGAAATGTTCGAGATATATGGGAAAGTAGAGCGGGTGAAAAAAATCAAAGATTATGCTTTCATCCACTTTGATGATAGGGACCATGCAGTGAAGGCCATGAATGCCCTTAATAACAAAGAAGTGGGTGGGGCTCCCATGCAAGTATCATTGGCTAAACCTCCTTCAGATAAAAAGAAGAAAGAGGAAATTCTACGCAATCGGGAGAGACGAATGATGCAGATGATGCAACAGCGAGCCATGTGAGTAATATAACTTAGGTTTTGAAAAGTCTTAATTACTGTTGAAAATTGAGGATTTTTTTACATAATTTTATTTAAAAAGTATTTCTGCACCTTTTATTATCTATCCTGTAAAATCCTACTATAGGAACATATTTGTTTTAAATCTCTATTTTTATATAAAACAATTATTAGTGTAACATTACTGTCATGTAATAATCTGCAATCACAGAATGAAAGAATTATATTTCATGAAAAGAAAAATAAGTTGGTAATAATTAGCATGTCAATTGAGCATTTCATGGTAATTTTATTAGACTTTTCCATTAGTTGAACACATTTTTATAAAAAGTACTTAAAATTTTATTAGGAGTAAATAAACAAATGTATAATTTTTTATGTAAAATATAATTTTGAAAAATCTATTATTTCACTGAATTACATAGCTGGTTGCCTATAAATGAGAAAAATGGAATCAGTATTGTTTTCAAGCATATTGCAAGGAAAATGTCTTTTTCAGTTTTGCTGTGTATGATTGGGCAAAAATAAATTTAAATGTTAATTCAGAAGTATTGGCCATGAATTTCCATTGATACATATCAAAAAAAGATGTTTCTTAACCATATATGGCTGCAGTTGAAAACATTGCAGATAAAACTGATATTTTTTCAAATAGTTGTAAAGCATGTTGTTAGAGATGCCTGGTATGAAATTTTCATCGTAAACTATGAATACAGTTTCATGGATTTTGAAGGATGTGATACTCGTACAATTGAGTACTTTGGTATTATGGTTTTGATTATTCTCATTCATATCTATTATTAGTTAATATTATTTTGTTGGCTTTCCTATTATCATTAATGTTATTGATGTAGTATACATAATGTTCTCAGGTTTTTATAAGACTTATAATTTTTTTATTCAATATTTTTTACAGGATGATGGGTATCCCTCCTCCTCCACCACGCGGTAGAGGAACTAGGTTACCCATTCCAGGTGCTCGTAATTTTGGTAAGTTTTGTTTTACTTTTAATGGCTTGTATATGGATGAAGTTTCTTGTATAAATTTAACTTGGCTTTGATTAACATGTTTCACCTCACTGCATTTCTCACTGTGCACCAGTAAATGATCTAATTTAATAATGCTTGCAATATCCTTCCTTTATCTTGGCAATTAAATTCTATTGATGTACTTTTTCCATGAACTTTTCTACTTTCTTTAGTTATTGTAATTGTGCATGTTGAGTATTTTTTTTTTATATGTTATTAATAGTATATTCACCAATTTTATTTTATTATTTCTTTTAAAAATGTTTTTGTATTATTTAAGTAATGTTTATTCTTTCTGCTTCAAATGTTTTATTACTGTATGCATATCTTAACCCAGTGAATATTGTTTGACATGTCTATTTGACCGGTCACCATAAATAAGATCCATTTATCAAAACCAACCCACCAATCCTTATTGCTTTCTGTCAGATTATGACTACGACTACTACGGGTATGGTGACTATCAGGGAGGCTACTCTACTGATCCCTACTACGATGACTATTATGGTGGCCGCTACGATGACTATTACGACTACGGATACGGAGCCACGCCCCGTCTTAGAGAACCCGTGGGTCGAGCCCGTGCCGGACCAGAGAGGGTGGGTTATGTTGCTGGAGTCTTGTCCTCGATAGTTCATCATTAGCTACAGTTTCCACTAGGAACAAACTCATGAGGTTGGTCAAGTGTCTCGTAGTATCATTTATATATTAAAAAAGACACTGTCCTCCTCGAGAAATATCATATCCGAGCTAATAGCATTTGACCATAGACATTTTTCTTGCATTTTTTGTTTTTTTCTATTTCCCATTCCTTTCTCCCACCCCTATTGCATCTGCCGGTTAACTTTTAATGCTACTGTTGTGCTGTTGCTGCTATTGGGCCTATGTGTATTTTCTAACATTTACCCTTAACAGATAACTTAACTCTTTATTTTATAAAAAAAGGGGATAAAACTTATTGGAGAAAAAAAAAATTGAAAAATTATTTATAAAACAGCTCGGATATGGTAGTGTTTTGTTTGTTTCTCTGTTTTGCTTTGTGTGCTATTGCTTGTACTTGTGATTTCTGTGTATGTTTCTGTATTTTTTTTTTTTTTTTTTAATACTAAATTAGAAATGTTTAATAGCATTGTTCTGTTTTGCGTAACTGTAACTGCCGAAGATAAAACTGTTAGGTCTTGTCATCAAACTCTTTGAGCATTACTGATATCTTCTCTGAGTCTTCTAATTTTTCTCAATAATAAAATAAACAAAATTTATTTAATTTTATACTGCCTCAATAGTTTATATTATATATGTATTAATATATTTCATTAAGATATTTACTTGAGCCTATTTTCTATAGTTTTCAACCTGACCAAAGTTAAGTTAAAATATTTAAAGTATTTTGTTATAGGGATATAAATGCATACAACATAATTTTTTTATTTTATGTTTTTTAATATAAAAACTAAATTACTAAAAGCAATTTATGGTTAAATACCCTGTCTAGAGTAATCAGCTGTTGTTGTTTTACTTATCTATAGATCAAATTTATATTTAATTTAAAAGAAAAATTGTATATGTATATTTTTTGGTAATGCTCAAAGAGTTTATTTTAAGAGAAACTGTAGTTTTATGAATTAAATATCAATTAAGATAATTTTGCTTGTATATTTATGCATTTATTTCGTTGTTGTAACTTTCATAGTATTCTTTAGTACTGTCGACCCTCTATAAGCATGACATGCCAGTATTTATTAAATATATTTTCATAAAATTTTATATATGATAAGAACAACCTCACTATATAAGTTGACTGCATAATTTAAAATGTGAAGTGAGTAAATAAATGGGCAGAAAACAATACCAATTTAGTTATTATTGTAAAGTTATTATATTATTAAATGTTTCTGTCAAAAATAGAGAATTAAAAAATAATATAAAATGTAGAAAAATAAAAATATTATTTACTTTTTACAGCTCGATTTCATTTCATGTTATTTTGAAAGATTTGAACCAATTACACTTATAGTTATGCCTCTTTTTTATTAACTTTTTTTAAAATATAAAACTGTATTAAAACACATTACTTCACTAACACAACACATCAAAATGCAAATGACTTAACACTTTGAATTCAGACAATTATTTTGAAAAAGTTGGGGTTAAGGACTAAAAATTTTTCTTGAATCCAATGACAATTTTTCTCTGAGGAAAACATCCTTCTATTCACCTTATATAGCAGGTTCTACTGTTGATAGTTGAAGCTTCATATTAAAGATAATTTTTCTGTGCCTAGTTGTTTAAACATTGCATTTGCCTAGTGCAGAGATGTTTGTTGCATGTTTTAAGAAGAAATTCATTTTTTATTTTAATTTAAAAATAAAATTTAAGTGTAAAAATTTTATTTAATGTTCAATACCAAAAGAAGCTTTTTTTTAGAATGTTCCATTTCTAACTTTTATTTTTATATTTAGCATGTTTGTTAGCATAACAAACTTATTTATTATGCTTTATTTGTTCCGATTATTGAAGTTCGGTGATTATAAGTTTAAATGTTTATGCTTTTTTTTTTTCTTAACTTTGAGCCATATCTAGCATGTATTAAAAATCAAGTGTTGCAATGTTTTATGCTTAATATTTTCCCCTTTCTTCCTATTATTTTAAATATATTATTGAGGAATGACTGTACATGTCTTTTATAGTGCAATGCTTATAGAGGACAGTCCATAACTTTCTTAGATCATTCTTGTTAAGTTCCATTTTAAATTCTTATTTAACTTGATTTGTCTTGGCATTTCTTTCAGGCTCGTGCTGGCCGTGGGCTTCCCCGTGGTCGCACCGCTGGACCCCCGACCCCTCGTGGCCGGGTAGTCCCTCCTCCACCCCTCGCCCGCGGTACCCGTGGACTCACCCGTGGAATTCCTCCCGTAGTTCACCTGCATGGATCCATCCCACGGGGCGGGCTGGTCGGTAAGCGGAAGTTCGATACGCCCAGCCACGTGAATCAGGGAGACAGCAAACGCCGTTTCCCGAATAGCGGGGCTGGGCAGTGGGGTAGTCACCCCATACCGCAGCAGCCGCTCACTTCCAGCGGGTACAATGGTTACCGCAACCGCACACCAGGGAATCCAGCCCATTGGTACCAGGACTCATATGGACAACAGTGGGGGTAAACTCCATGGGGGAGGGATCCAAATTAATGATTCAAAAACTTTTTTTTTATACATTTGACTTTTGTGGGAGCCAACTCTTGTTTGTTTGTTTTTTTCTTTCATTGGCGAGGAAGTGTCCTTGTTTTTTTTCTAGACAAAAAAGGGGAGCAATCTTCCTAATTTATATGTTATTTGATGACAATTCTACTATTACAGCTTTTGATGTGTTTTGGCTGTTAATCCCGCCCATGCCTCGTCGTCTCTCATCCTATTATTATATTGTACAGAATTGCAATTGTTATTATTACGATGCCCAGGTATTTTCAGGCATGGTTATCAAAATAATGAATTGTAGCAATGTGTTTTGTGCATGAAGAATTGTGTATAACTGCTTTTATCTGTGTGGGCTTTTCATCCATTCATGTTTACTTGTTGATACATTATTGATGATAAAATTGTTCTTATGACCAGTTGATTCCTAAGTAAAGGAATTGTTAAGTTTATGGATATATGCTTGCTGTTCTTATAGTTTTTTTTTATTATTATTAGAAATATATTACTTTTTACTGTTCATTTATTTTTATTATTATTATTATTTTTTTTTTTAGTTCTAAAAGACTGTTTGCAGAATATTTTCATGTTCTAAAAGAAAAGAATTGTATTTGTCTTGCAATTTTTTGAGAATGTTGTGCTTCAGCTTTTTTTTTTTTTTTTTTTTTTTTTATGCTCATCATATTTTTTGTCCCAATTTGCTTTAGCCTATGTTTTTTTACTCTTGGGGTGTGATATAATTGGTCCACATAAAGGGTAAACCAGCATCACTGCCAGTTACTGTGATAGTTTATTTGGAGTATATTAGGTACCAGAATGAACTAAAATTTTTTAATTTAGTTTTAAAGGTTTTGTAACTAAGCAACAACACCCTCAGGAGGTAATATTTGATGCTTAATAAGACATGCAGTTAAAAATATGCTTTTTATATGTTTGAAAATAATTTAAATTTACCTTATAATTAATTTTGTTTTATTAGCAATTAATTTGTATTTTTAATTTTTTTAATATAGAGTAATTTTGGAAGTGGGAAATTGGCAGAAAGTGGTTGCAAATTAGTAATGGTCCAAACTATTGAATTTTTAATTTTCTTAACTGAAGCAAGCATTATCACTGTAGTTGAAATTTAATGACTGTAGGGTGATGTCTGATATTGAAGGTGAATTCTGGCAGATTACATTGGCTAATAATTAGATTTTATTATTTTTTTAGTTATGAATCAGTTTTGGGCAGCATTCATCTTTGTATAACTGATATAGTTGTATATGGATGAATGTTTGTCCTGTATTTGTAACATTGTACATGTCTTATATATAATCAAAATGGATTTTATAAAAATCGTGCCAGGTTTAACAGAAATGGCAAACCTTTAAAATATTTTAGTATGTATAACAATCTTGAAAAAAGTTAATTGAAAACCGGTGAATGAGTTTTTGCATGATTAATCAATTTCACTGTTTTTAAGAACAATTATTTTAATGGGTTACTGTAAACCTTTTAATGCTATTAGAGAGTGAGGCAGTCTTTAATCAAATAATCATTTCTGCATATTTTGTTACTTCATGTTTCATGTATGTTTTGATCAGGGCTCTAGTCAGGTCTTGTTATTTTTGTTTTTATAAGACAAGTACTTTTAATCAATTTAGGTTACTTGAATGGATTCAGCATATCAAGGTTCTTAGATATGGAAAAAGGGCAAGTCCAGTGCTTAATACTCATATATGTTTAAAGCAGTGGTACAATGTTTTTATTGTGTAGTTTCTCTGCGATTTGAACTCTATTATCTATAAAAATTTTACTAAATTTGTTTTTAAAAATAAAGGTTTGCCTTCTCTGAAATTTATGCTTAACCAGTATATATATTATGTGGAAAATTTCAAAAATTAAATTAATTATGATTATAACAGAGACAAATTTTTGAAAGAAAAAAACACTTTCAATGCAACATCTAATTATTAGAAAATTAAAATCTGTGCCCAGAACATAATGTATGCTGTTTCAATCATTTCAACTTCATGTGTAGATTCTTAGTGTGCGAAGAAAATCCTTTAACTAAAAATTGCACTCTTTTGTTAATATTTTTTTGAATTATGTATCTATTTATAATTATTTTGAATTATCTTTCATCTCGGTGTTTTATGAATAGATTTGTGGTGTTAAAAGTTTTTCTTTATGTATGTTTTATTGTAGTTAAAAGAAAATTGAGCTTTGTGTGCAAATCTGATTTGCAAATTGTGGGGGAGTAGTTGTTAGTGTATAAAATGAATTTAAAAGCTGATGTGAATTTTAGAAGTAGTGTTGATGTTAGTGCTGTTGATTCCCGGTACCAATTATTAATATTCTTTTAGCTATGTACTTGTTAACACTGAAATATTGTTCTTTTTGAAATGAATTATTAGTATGTATTATGTTTAATATTGTATCTATTGTTACTAAAATGTATGCTGCATTATTATTTTGTATTGAGTAATTTAGAGTTTTATTACAATTTCAATCTTATATCATATTTATTAATGTTTACAAGACACATTTTACTATTGAATCTAAAATGTGCAGTTGACTGATTTTTTTCTTGTGGTAGTTTTAGTAATTGTGGTTATTAAAATTGTGTCAAAATGTAAATGGTGCATTTCCAAATTGCATCATAAATGAAACTTTTCAAATTGAAGAGCTCGCAAGGAATTTCAAATATCCCAAAAATGGACATTGATGTAATCCGTTATATGTATAACTCGCAATGTACTTGGATATTGCCTTGCAATACTCCTAATTTCTCCTGTGCAGCTTTCATAAACCGACGAAATTCTATGTAATGTGACGAAGCCTACTCTACAATGACGCAGATGAAAATTAAAACGACTTCTATCAAGCCTATAGACTATTTTAAGCTCAGTCGTAAATCATTTCTAGGAAATCCAAAAGTGTCTTCCTACTGCGGAACACAGCACATCCAAGTAATTTTGTGCTGCAATTTAAAGCAACTATGTCATTATACTCCCTAATTTGTCCACAAAAAAAAAGGTGAAACATTAGATATTGAAAACAAAAAATAAAAAAATGGGAACTGATTTTGTGAAGGTAATGTTTTGATCTCATTGTTATGAGATTTTATGCTCTTATCATTCAATTCTTGATGCATAGTGTGTGGTCTATTTTATTGGTTATTTTTTGGAAGCTCAAAATTTTCCCGAGATATTAAAAGAAAAAAAAAAATGGCTCTCATTTTTGTCTATTTTGAGAAAATTGAAATCAAAATTTGTAGAAATTATGTTTACAACTCATATTTTAGACGTGCTTAAATTTTTCATGGAATTAATTACTTTGAATAAATTTTTTCCTGAGCCTATAAATATTTGTATGTGAACGTTTTTTGCCCACCAATTTTATATATGTATATATTAAAAATTGTGTAAGTATATTTAGTCACTTTTTTTATAAAATGCGGAGACCCGAGTGCTCTCCTTTAATGGTGCAGTTATTAGTATTCATTTTATAAAATATGTTGTGAATTTTGTCCATGTTTTTTGGATAATTTGATATACAAGATTTGTGACATTTTAGCACTTACACAACTAATTAAAGAGACTGCATATCTTTTGGAAGATCCAACATTTGTTTTTTATATCTAATAGTTAAAATGAAAGAAATATCTGCTGAGAGTAATAAACTTGAGAGATAAACTTGTAATTGCTGTTAAGAGAGTGATATTTTATTATCCAAGTGTCAAAAAATATATATAAATTCAGAAGTAAATTTTTTTTTTCTGTAATTTTTATGGTTGCAGAAAAATGCCGGAGTTGTTATGAATGGTGCAGTGTTCAAAGGTATTTGCACCATGTTTTTTGAGAAGGCAGCTGATAAACTACATTTCTGATGACATTTTTTGTCTAATCTTCCATGTTGACTGACTATACAAACGTTTGCAGACGTTGAATTTACAAGGCTTTAGATTTCTGAATCATTGTTTTTCCGCACAGGCACCTAAGACATGCTGTATTTAGGTTTTGTCTGCACTTGGTAAAAAAAATAATAATAAAAATCCTACCATATTGATTGTTGATTGATTGATCAGGAATTGCCACAGCTTGATCAAATTACCATTTCACTATTGCTTATTTGCAATTGATTTGATCTACAAAAAAAAATAAAAAACCCATCGTGTCAAGTCTTCTGGAAAACACTTTTTAAATGAAAAGTATGGAAATTTAAACCGACAAGACGGCGGAAATGTCATGTTCTTTGAGCATATTTTAACTGTCATAATCTTTTCTCTCTTGTATTGGACTGCATTTTATTGCAAGAGTTGAAAATTACCAAACCAACTGAAAGAAATAAGTAAAGTTTGGAAATTGGTAATGAATTTGTGTTTTAGGTGTAATTTCAGAGAATACAAATTTGTTCAGGATATTATTCTGCAAAATATGGAGAAAAAGGTTTATTTTTTACTAAATGTTGGTTTCTGAAATCTTACCATTTTTGTCATTCTCTGAAACTAATGTTTAATCTTAATGTTTGACTAAATTAGATTGATAATTGCATGTTTCTAAATGTCTGAAATCTTTTGTGACTTCGATTACCTAAACACAATATCATAAATGCAACATGTGTGTTAGACTAAGAACATTGACGAAGCAAAAAGACCTTTTTCTCCACTATATGTATCTTAAAAGTATACATTCTGTGTTTTGAATTTTTGGAAAATGTAGTATCTTTGCTCTTGTCATTATTATAATCTATGGTTTTATTGTTAATGTTTTTTTTTGGCTTCCGTGAAATTTTTGCTTTATTGGTGGCAGTACATATTGTTAGTTTTAAAATATAATTGTTGTGTGAATTTAAAATAGCCAAGAAAATCTAAACTCCCTTTTCAGACTAAATGTGTGGTTTTGTGGTGTAAAATTTTGAAACTAAAAACCTTTGGATTATTAGATTGTTGTATGTTTTTATAAATGCTTGTAACCTTGTATGCATGTGTCAGCTTAAATTTAAAATTTTGGAAAAAAAAGAACAAAAAAAATCCTGATGCACTTAATATGGATCTAGTTCATTGTTGTCATTAGTTAACCTTATGGTAAAAATATTGCCATATGGCACTGAACTTTTTTAATTTCTTGGTGTGCTTAAAAATTTTCCAATGGTGTTTGTGCACTTATACAATATGAAAAATTAGATATTATTTAGACTTAATAAATATTTTTGGCTCAATGTATTGGAATGATTCCACGAGAATCAGCACCTTAGTGCGCGATTAATTGTAGAACATTATATGTGTGATTGGTGTTATTGACCAGCACTAAAAATTTGTGAATTAAATTTAATTTTCCCTTGAATGGTGATTGAATTCAAAGTGGTGGCATTGTTTGCTAAGAATTGGAGTGTGAATAGATCAAGTGAGAATCAAAGTCAAAAAGGGTAAATTTTAGAAAATTGTTGTAAAATGCTTTAAAAAATTCCTGAATTTGAGCCGAAATAGTTGGCAGGTTCTCTTCCTATCTTAATTGTCCCTTGTCTTGTGCAATTTTTCAATCATTTATTTTTTTAGAATATTCTAATAATATTTTATGTAATTTTGAATAAGTATGTTTATTGAAAATCTCTCTTTGAATTTCTTTTTTTATTATAATTTTAAAAAATAATGTGCATTGGTGTTTTCAAACTGTGCTCTCTTAGCAGTGTGGAATGTTTTTTGAATATCAATCACTTTAATCTTTCTATTTATGGATTATTTTTTTTCTAGTCCTACATTTGCCAGCTTTTTTCTCTTGTAGCTGTTATATTCAAGCAATATTTTGGTGGAAAAAAAAAAATTTTTTTTCTATAATGTTGTACTTCTTTTTTAGCTGTGTTTTTTGATTCCCCTGATATACTGGTGGCTATGCCCTGAATGAAAAAATCTTGTAAAACTTGTCTGAATAAACCAGTTTGGTTTTTAATTGTTTCTTTATTTGTGTCTAAAAGTACATGCCACAATTTTTATATTGCATAAAGAATTGCATTGCATTTCACAATTATTAGTTATTAATAGTTTTTGTAGTTGGAGAGGTTTTTTTCCATCACATAATTAGAAGATATAATGTCTTAAATATACTTTTTAACTGGTAATTTATTTGTTAGTTGCATTCTAGGAAAAATTGCATTTAGGCACATTTAATAATATATTAAAGTATATAAGGTATTAAAAATATACATATTTAAAAGTAAATAAATTTTAGTGTCCAATTGTTATGAGAAAGCACTATGTTCATGTAAAATTAATATTTTGTTAAACATTTGAATTAGTTTTCATCATGGTAAAATCATCAGCACAAATTAGAAAGTATTAAATTTAAAAAAATGGGACTTGTGTTAACATGTGCTCTAAAAATTTCTCGGATATAGTTCTTTACAATAATTCGCAATTTTCCGCAATTCCAAAAAAATGGGTTTCAAATTATATTAATTAAACTATGAAATCTTTATATCAAACTATCAACAAAATTGAACTGTAGATTTTATTAATTCTTGATATCCTTGATTATTTTTTAAAATGATAATGTCTTACTAATTTAATATATTGCTTTGCTTTTAAAATTGAACGAGATTGTTTTACAAGAAAAGAAATTTAAGTTCTAATAAATCTAAATGGTTGCCTTACCATCCAAAAAAACTAAATTGAATTCAAGGAAAAGTAAATTCTTCTCAACTTGGAAAAACATTTAATGTGTCTTGGAAAGTAAAGTGCAACACTTACTATATTCAATTGTGTGAGATTTCAATGCCACTCATTTTTCAATTTCTTCTATTAGCTCACAATCTCCCTATATATATCTTGTACAAATTTTCAATCGTTAATAAAATATTTTGTAATCATCCACTCAAGTTTAAATACATTTTGGAACTTGTAGTGGATGACACGATGTTAATACAGTTTTTTCAAATATTAATTCATTCATTAGATTTAATTAATTAATTTTAGATTTAAGTTGCATGTATCTACCGATAGATGGCGCCAGATAAACTTAAAAAATGAATGAATATTATTTGTTAGGACTTTCTGCAATATAGTGAAAAAGTAGGAATTGACTTTAAAAAAAAAAAAATTATATTGTTTGTATAGAAACAATGAAATTATAATTGCTTCATAAAGTTTCAAGTAGCTAATCATTACTTCATGATCTTTGGTTAAATTTTTTGTATCAAATTTAAATATGAAGTTTTGTTTATAGATGCAAGCAGAAAAGAAAATAGCAAACACAACTTCATTGCTATTATATCAAACAATTGATGCTGCATAAAAAGAAGAATTTTACTATTGAATCATTTTAATAACAATATAGACTAATAGTTACTATTTAAAAAAAAAGAAAAGAGAAGAGATTTTTGAATCCACAACTGTGGGAGGTAGTTTGAAAAAGTTCAAAAATAAAACTTGATCTTCGGAGAGAATGTGGTTCGACAATACTAGGATATTGACTGCCCAAAGAAATAGATGTACCCCTCAATTTTTCGGACAATGGTTTTATACGGTTAAAAATTCCTGCATCAAACTGAGTACTGTAATGATTAAAACTTTCAACCGGATTCATTGGAACAGGACTTTTTTCTAACTCATATTTATTTTTCCTTGTGTTACTGTAATTTCATATAATATAGCAAAATTATAAAGCATTTCGTAACTTAATACATTTTTTTTTTCCTTCCTTTAAATGTGTATTATCTTATGAAAAAAACCATGTTTTATATATATATATATATACAGTTACAGCTTTCCTTAATCTGAATTCGATAGTTCGGCATAATCTAGCAGCACCTATTGAACCGTTTGCTTGCACATTTTTTTTTTCGTTTGGATTCGGTTATTTGTTGACTTTGACCGCCATGTCGCGACGCAGCGCTGCTCGCGTTTTAGCCCATTATCGTAACTAACAGTTTGCATTCAGTACAGCATAAAAACTCAAATCTAATGAAACCTGCAGTTTCATGAATTATAACTACTATTTTCATGGAGAAAAAAATTAATTCAAAAATTGTACTGATAGATGGCGTTACACGTATTTAAATGAACAGTTTTCTGTAGTGAATGTATGGTTGTTTGTCTATATATAACATTTATATTCAGACAAATGCGATAAAAACAAATTGCAATTTTGAGTTTGCTACCAGCAGAAGAAATTATACTTAATGCCTACAGAATATAATAATATAACTTTACAATGCAGAATATAATATCACTTTTTATACTATGCATACAGAATATAATATAACTTGAACGTTATGTAACATATCCGGATGGCTGCAGGAAATTTGATTTCACAGCTGACTAAAATACACCTTGGAAAAAAAAAATGAAAGAATCATATCCAGCGATATTGCGATTCATTCTTGCAGAGAACATTAATTGGTCTATTGTAGCTCAACAAGTTGTGTTATTAAAATGTTTATAATAGGAGGTACACCATCTTGCGTGAAAGAAATTATGTTCCAATAAGGATATAACAATCTCCTGTCCTTCTAAATGATTTGCAAATAGCATTGATGGACCACATCTTTTAGTCTGCTGTTTCACATAGTTCTTCAAAAATAAGAACAAAAAAATTGAATCCACTCAAAAACCTTAATTTATCTTGTCTGAACATGATTTATTAATTTCCTTCGACTGAAATTGAATTTCATAAAATGCCAACTGCTAATTAAAATAACTTCCTAATGCATTAGTCTTTAGACGATATTTTTTTAATACATAATTTTAAGATTATTAATACAAATGATTTCAAAAATTCAGAAAATTGGTGGTTTTTAAATTTCTAATCATTGGAAATTAATTAAATTTGGCAAAAAAAAATTACTGAAAAAGTGCTTTACAGATAAGGCACATTAAAAAACGATAGGTTTATTTTCCATTTTACAAATATACAAAAAATGGAAACATAACAAAAAACATAGTATCTGAGTTCAACATGGAAACATACTCACTAACAACTATAAATCACTTCTAACAATTATATAGAGACGATACCGATGTCCCATAACAAAATAACGATGTTTATCCGCTTGGTTGGCTACAAAGTCCATTGCTGTGATAAAGTTTGAACACCCTGAGGGTTACAGAGGGTGGGATAAGTTCAGCAATACATCTCCCTAGAAATTCCCAAAGCATACTCAATCCAGAAAATGTACCGGCCAACCAATAATCCACACCAGACATTCTCCACCAACCCAACTCTGTCTGGTCTATCATTATTGTCTTATAGGACGATGGAATTCTAAACTACACATGCGTAAGGATGAACAATTGTATAAAGAATGTTCGTCTTTATATGATTGGGAGGTGAGCTTTGGATGATATATTGGTCAGCATGGCCTGTCCAAAGAGATACCTATTACACATAAGCTCATCTTTTATGAAAGGATTGGGATAATAGCGGATATAGCATTATAACTCTCATTAAATCAATACTCTTCTTAAGCCCCTTTTACAAACAATTCTAAACTCAGTAAAGAGTATAGACCTCCATTAATTTGCACTCAAGTAACATATCCACGTGCTTGCTTAATTAAATCTTTCATTTCGGTTATGTATTGTTAAGGTTGCACACAATGCTGGATGTCTAGCATACAGGCCTTCTGCACGTAATTGATCTGGATATCAATCTTCTAGTGGCTGTAACAAGATGAGATCTGAGGTGAGTTGATGTAGTGGTTCTGTGGCCCTCACTGGTAGCTGCAAATAATGGCGCTATCATTCCTTGGCTGTACCTCATAGAAGCTGATTCTGTTTTTAGAAATGCATTCCATAGTCTACTATTTACAGGACTCACCGTCAACCATCTTGCTACATAATATTAACTCTGCACTGCTTCTATTTGCCCAATAGTTCGCCATTATAATTCTTAAGATAAATGGTGACAAGTAACCGAGCCTAGAAGCTCTAAACAAAAAGTGAAATCTTCGAATTTAGAGCTTAAAGTAATCTAAAAGTGCCGAAATTAATTGAAATTGGCGGAGAGAGGACTGAATATTTTATAATTTTACTCATTTTGATGAAATTACTCAAAATTTGTTGATAAAATGAGATAACATAAGATAAAAGTAGGAGCTCACCCAAATTTATAGTTGATGATTGAAGAAAAATACGTGAAAGCTATTGTTCTAAAGCACAGTGGGGTATTTAAACACTAGAAATTGGGCAAAACCCCAATTTCATGAGCATGTAATCGAACCACGGTAATAATAAGTTTAACCTATAGCACAATAGATGGGATATTAAAAGGCAGCCAATTTTGGACGCTATTCTGTATTGTTGAATAATAGCATATATTCGAATTTTCGTCTTTTCGGTTGTACATTACAATTCTCAGAGCTTTGAAAAAAAAAATTTTGTTTTTTCCAATCCACTTTTAAGAGTTATGCAGCGATTCAGTAAACGTTTTCGATATTGATATTAATAGTGAGGGTATGTTTTATTATTAATTTATTGTAATAAATTTATGAATAATTTTGAGTCTTCTATGATATGCGATGATTTCCGAATTGTTAAATTATTTCCATTTTTACGTTAAGATAATTTCATGAATTAGTATATTTGTTGCTATAGTTTCGAGTTCGTCCGAGTGAAAAGGAAAAAAAATTTAGTATATAATAAATAGTTGAATGTTAAAGATGTTGATAATCATTTTTACAATATCATACTTCAATGTCCTATCAAATAAATAGATAGTAAAGAAACTGGAGTATTTGGAAGACTATTGACCTAATTGACAAGCGAAATTACAAGAATTAACGCGGAAAATTATATCAAAGGCAATATCAAGCGGACTTAAGATTGATGTCGATAAATTAAAAAATATACTTTACAAATAGCTCGATTGCATATAAATTTACACAGCTGGCATCCGACGACATCAATACATAAAATTTTAATGCAAAGGTATATGTTATATTAATATTAATGAAATTATGTTTCTAATGTCTCGTTTTATATTTAACTAACTGAAAGTAACAGACATTCTCCGGAGCTCACGTGAAAAGAAAATGATACAATAATGGATTAGCAGTTTATAATATTTGCATTTACATTCCGTGACATTTTGCTCTTGTTTTCATAATCAGCATATAGTGCTGCCTCACAACTTATAGAAATCCCTCAAATTAAAAATTTAACTTTCACAACGCGAATATTTGATTATTTTAATGTTTAACTCCACAATACTTACCAACTTACAATATATACCAACTTACTTTCTAAAATGCTTTGAAATTCTAATTCTTAACATATCGCGTGCGCCATTTACATTTGGACATCCTGTGTGGGTTCGGGTTAGAAAAACCCCCACTGTAGTCCATGTACGTCGTAAAAGGCAACTAAAATGGGTACCCAGTGCCAGGGGTATAACCGGGTGTGGTAAAGTCAGACTTCTCCCTATGGGTACCCATGTCTTTGTGCCGCTGGGTCAAGGACAAAAAGAAGCTGCATTTATTTACTTTTCATCATACATCGTTTACGTTTTATAACTCGCCATTTTAAGACACGGGTTCATGAATTTTGTCTAGATGTTTGCTGTCGCCAAGTGAGATAAGAAGCAACATACTTGGACTAAATGGTTGTTGAAATTTCCTTAGAAATGGAATCAAAAGGAGGTAAATAGACTGATGCCAAAAGAATTATTGAATTTAATGGTAAGGTTTTAAAAGTTGCCTATCTTTTCCATGTCCATATCTGTATCCTTGCTAAATTTGGTCTGGTTTGGTCCAGAAATATAATTTTATATAGAGGAAAAAAAGGTCAACCCCTCTAGCAAACTGTTATTCGCACAGAAGAAAAGAATTTTTCGTATTTAAAAAAAAAAAAATCATTTATGGAAATGTTAATTTACAATGGCGAATCAAGTCATTTGAAAACTAGCACCTTATACCGCCTTTCACACTGTCCATCTAGTCGCGGCCAGTCAATATATTTAATAGTTAATAATAAGTTAACATGGTTAATATATTTAATAAAATATTTGCATTCAAGGAATATGTAGTTAATACAAAACACACGATATATTAGAATTTTATTTTCCTCGAATTTTAATCCCTTTTAAAAACTTTAAACTAGTCGTAGAAGAAAATTGAACATACCATTGGATTCAAGGTGTTAGGATCTATAAAAATGCACCCAAATCCTTTCATTCAACTGAGGGAATTAAGGGACGTAAATCAGAGGAAAGAGTGGAAATTTCCAAACCTTAAAAAGTAGCCTACTGTCTTACGTAGACCATAATCTATGTACGTACCAAATTTGAAAGCTCCAGATTGAAAATTGTGAATTTGTATAAAAGAACAAACAAAATTTCAATTTTATATATAAGATATGATTCTTTTGTGTAAGGCTCACATCAAGTTACACCAGGAATAGAAATTTGTTTTTATATATATTCGTGAAACTAAAATGATTAAGTTTTTATGTTTGTTTTTTAAATTATTTATATCTTTGATTCTAATTCTAATTATATACTTTTATATTTCAAATCATTTTTTTAATATCCACATTAATTTTAATTTCACCATAAATTATATATTTATGAGTGTTGTTCTTCTAATGCGCTGCATTGAATTAAAAATGGATAAAAAATGCTTCTTTTAAATTAAAATAAATTTCATTTACAATGCCTGATAAAATTTTACATATATATTTCATTTTTCATGACTAATTGGTGATTTTGATGGCCCAACGACCCTATTCTGTGATTTTACCAAAAATCACAGAATAGGGGTCTTTGGGATTTGGCGTCAAAAATCTTTTCGCCAAAGTGTGCAATAACAGATTGCGATTGTAAATGAAGTGAAATGCAAAAACAATACAAGAAACCGAGTTATCACATTTGGAAATTTATCGCCCAACTGGTGCCACAGAAAAGTTGCCAAATCTCAACTGCCCCTATTTTGCGATTTGGCCTCATTTTTTTTTTTTATATATAAATTAATTTGATACCTTTTTTTTGAAATAACATCAATTTTTTATATCATTGATTAATATAAAGCGTTTTTATATGGAAAACCAAACGACAATATTTCCAGTTTCACAATACGTCATATTATATTTATACTACACAAATGAATGTGTTATGTTTGCACTCTGATGAATGAAAACCGTATTCTCCTACATTTTTTTTTCTATTTATTTGTGTTTCAGTAGCATGCTTTTTAATTATCTATTTACATTTTTAATGCTGTCATTTAATACTATCACCATTGGTAGTTTTTAAAATATTATCACACAAAAGTGCCGTTTAGTTAAGGAATTACATTAGACAATGTATGATCTTAAGCGATGAAATTTTTTATTTCATGTTATTGTGATGGGCATATTTTCCTGAACGTTTATATATATATGAATGCGTTATGTGAATATATATATGTATATATATATGATTGTGTTATATTCTGAAGCTGGGCAACGCAGAGTCATATATGCTGATATATAAAAAAAAGGAATTGAGATTTTTTGTTTGAATAACTTTGCATTCCGACTGATTATTTCAATAATATGTTGTTGTTGTACCCAATTGAAAATTTAAAAATATTAACATTTAATCTATGCATTTAAATACAGAAATAATACAGCCAATTATTTGTTAGAAAGTCATTATCGATTATTTTTTATAAGCTCCAATAATAAGAAAGTGATTTCAAGTAACAGTTGCCATTATTTGATAAAGTTCAGTCAAAATATTAGTAATAAAGCGAGTTAGCACTTCATAAATTCTAATTCAAAAAGAATTTCAGTTTTTTTTTAAATTGTTCGTTGTACAAATTATTTTTTAACTGAATCAATATAACGAAAAACAATCAAATTAGTATATTATTTCAATAAAAGCTTAGTTCTGATTATTTTTAAAGATATTATAATTTTCAAATCAATTTATAAATAAAATTAAAGTATGTCTTATATATAAATCACAAAAGCTATATTTTAATATTTTTAGTGAATTCTACCCCTTCAAGTTTCTTTTTAAATTTGGATAAATTTTAGAACTGCTATAAAATATAATATACACAGTGAATCACAAAGATTCTCTCTATAATTGTAAGAAAAAAAAAAATTTCAAAAAACTTTAACATGAAAAGATCATTAAGTTATTCCGCTTAATGCACTAAGATTTATTAGACTCTAATATTTTGAAATTTTTTAAAAAAGAATATTTTTAATGTTAATTAAATTTCACAAAAGTTTTCGTATTCGACTTACTTGTATTAAATTCGTCTGCTTTACATTAATTTTCTATCGTAATCATTAAAAATTATTTTTTTCAAATGCAGCTTCAAATAAAATCATTTACTTAAAATATCGAATTTTTTTTTTTATCTAGTGTTGTTGCTGTTGTCGTATCCCCTCATGGAAGGAGGGAAGAGGGAGGCAGCTTCTTATCTAGTGTTTATTCGTGTAATTGGAATTAGACAAACAAATATTGCAAAAATTCGACATTAATTATAAATTTACACTTAAAAAAGATTTCATTATCAAAAAATTAATCGAAGAACTTGCTAAAAGTAATTCAAATATTATTTTGTATTTATTTTTCTATCGTAAAGCATTATAAAAGCATAAAGGAATAACCTAACAGGTATGTCCAGAAAAACTATGTGACGGAATGTAGCGAATCATCATTCTAAAAATAAATAGAAATCGAAGATAATCGACTACAAAATGTAGAATAGAATAGGGAGAAGTTTTTGGAATGTGTACATAAAAAAAATTCAAAGAATGATTCGATCATCCAGGTATCATGGCCGAGTGACAAGACAGAAATTCTTCATTATCGCAGCGAATCGAATACCTCGAATTTCATCTGCCAGAAATACGACAAATATTTTTTACAGTTATATACTTGCTAATAATATCTATCAAATGTAATAAATTTGGAGCTATTGGTTTTTTAAAAATGGTTTTGATAAAATCTAGAGAAGAATTTTAAAAAAAAAAACTTAAACATTCATTCAATTATTAGTATGGTGTTGCATATTATTCTCTGGTGCAGTAAACTTCAATTTATTGATGGTACTTTTTGAACCAGTAAATGTATATTGACATCTTAAATACAAATTTAAAATAATCAGTCGAAAATTTCAGTCTACAAGATAATAGTTCGAATTCTATCAGATTAACAAATTGTATCAGGATGACAGTTCGAATTCTATCAGATTAACAAATTCTATCAAGTCAAACAGTTCGGTTACATCAGATTAACAAATTCTATTAGGATAACAGTTCAAAACATATTGGTTGAACAAGGACAAGTGATCTTGAGGGCCACTTGGAATTGCCTCATAACTTTTGGGCTGCATATAAAATTATATATCATCCTACTAGATTTAGACCCAATATAGACATTTTTTGGAGTGAAAAATTGAAGCATAATGAGTTATTCATTTGGGCCTACTATTATTCTTACATGTAAACATAGATGGTATAAATGATATTAAACGCACATTGTAAAGAAATATATAACACTAAAAATGAAATATAAAAAATATAAACGAAATAAAAAATGAATTCATAATTTTACTAGGGCGATAGCTGTTTCTCCTTTCTTTCTCTTAACTTTTGCAAAATCTTAATTTGTATTTGCAAATGGGTGTTGGCCTTTCCGTTATGTTTGAGCTTGTGTTGTGTTTGGTCAATTCCCGCCACCGATTCGAACTGTATTTGAACCCAAATTTGAAAATTTTTGTGGCAGATTTCTCAAATTGGAAAATTTTTTTTTCTTTTGTGACGTGAGTGTTATAAAAATCTATTTTTGATTCTGATGTTTAAAAAATTTTTTTTTTTAATTAAAATAGTCAAGGTTCCATTTGGAGATATTTGGTGTCGACTTGATTTCAAAACTTTTTGTTGCATTTGAATCTAAATTACTGAATCAAAAAGCAACTGTTTTCCCTATTTTGGCCATTGTAAAATAAACATATTTTGTAAAAGTGTGATAAGTCTCACGGACCGGAAAAATGTTCAAGGCGGACTGCATATGGCCTTTCCGCGGGTTGGCAACCTGCCATTGAACATATTTGGCCAGAATTTGAAAATAGATTTAGGAAACATAACATTTCCTCAAAAGAGCAGCTAAAATTTGTAATGCTTGATATTTGGAATAAAATAGTCTGAAAATTTATTTCGAATCTATAAAAGAAGACGATAAAAAGCGTTCTTAATGTAATAGATATTCGCTTACACTAAACAATTTTGCGGACAGATAAAAGATTTTTATTATCGGTCTTAACTTTTCTTGTTCGAAAACTTTTGTGTAACTTTCATTCTTTCATCCTGTATAATAATATATTTAAAACCAATTAATTATAAATAATTAAAAAACAAAATTTTAATCGGATATGCCGATATACAGGTTACACATAAAATTTAGAATTTAATGTAAGAACAAAATGCATAAAAAGAAAATTTTTAAAAAATAAAAGTATGGAATACCAAACGATATATGTATATAAATAAATTTCGTTTCTCTTTGAAATAAAATTGTGTTTGCTTTCAGCAGACGATCTTTTTTTTGAACAATTTTACATTATTTAATTATATAATTTTTATCAAGTGAAAGGAATTTAAATAAATATTATGTATAAAATTCTGGTGAAAGATATTTAAAAAAAAAATAAACCAATAAGAATCGTTGTTAGGGGTAAAAAGGAAACAAAAAACTGCTCAAGGAAACGAAAAACCCAAAACAATATCTATAATTTAGTGGATAAAAAAAAAAAAAAATTCTTTTCAGTTAAATTGCTTCAAAACAAATTTTTAAATTTTTATTTAAAAAGTAAGTATTTAATAATTTATATATAATTAAGTCCATGGAGAAAATTTTTGTGAGGCACTGTAGATAAATCTCTGTCTTTTTATAGAATCTTAAATTAAATTTTTTTCTTAGAAATGTGAATGGCCAGTGAAAGTATCTAGTACGATTTTCATTCATTTATCGCCTGTTTCATTAGAATGAAATACTCTAAAAATCTCATTTGTTCACTATTACGAGCGATCTTTTGTGCACTTTTCCCAACCAGACAGCTTCTATTATGTGAATAATTTCTCCAATAAAAGCACAAAAAACGTAATCTATTCAAAACAATTAATGATTCACCGTCCCGACCCGATGACCTTCATCAAATCTAACACAATGGACCGCTGCCATTTAACTCGATGGCAGAGCTTCATTGACGCCAGATTCGTTCAGAATCAAGTCGCTCAAGATCGTCTGACAGCAAACGAACACCGAATCCCGATTTCGTGCGTTGCGAGCTAGAAATTACCTCGGTCAAGTCTTCTGAAAAAATGGATCGTTTTGTTGGAAAATACCAATTTGTATCTGGTGATGCTGCTTTTGATGATTTTCTGAAAGCTTGCGGTAAGATTTAAAATAAATTTAGGTATATATTTCCTATTAATAAAACAATTTTAAATGCATATTTGTAAATTAATGAGATTGGCGTTAAAATGTTTTTCTTCTACAGAATATTCCATTTTTTAAGCATGTTTGTAAATATCACTAGCAATAAGAAGAATGTTATACTAAAGATAACTATTAATTAGAATGTCATGATTTATTGTCAAGACAATATAACTTGGATATTATTAATTAATATTTAATTCAGATATTTCATCACTCAAAGAATATTTTGATAACCATCGCTACATACCTTTAAAATTTATTTCATAAATAATCCGAAAAATATTCTTTGAATTCATATACTACATACGTACTATATTAATTTCTTTTCTTAGCATAGAAATTTTTTTTATATCATGTGAATTTTGAATTCGATTTTTATTCTTTAAAAATGAAATCTAAAATCTTTAACTTTATATAATTATTTTAGCTTAAGAGGAAAATTAATTAGCTTTTGTAAAAATATTAGAAATGGAATGTTATGGTTATTCGTTCGTTCTTATTCATTTTTTTTTTTTTTTTTTTTTTTTTTTTTTTGCAATATTCATACTTAGATTTATTAACCATAAAAAAAAATATATAGGCATTGTTTTGGAGAGCGAGGTTTTTTGTGTCCTAGAGCAAATTCTATTTTGTTTACATTTCTTTCACAAGCTTTTTTTTTATACATAAAAAATATTTATAAATATTAAAAATATTTATATTTTTTATACATGTAAAATATTTATTTACAAAATAAGGGGGTATTTATTAAGTGCGATAATACTATTATTTTAGTATATAAGAGTAGAATTAAAAAGTATTTTTAATGTATATGTATATATTTGAAAGTTGATTTAAGCATCTAGAATTATATAACATTCTATAATATTCTAAAGTATTAAAAAGTATTATTTTTTTTTAATATTTGCGAATTTCAAACATTATCTGTTTTTTTATTTATATGTCAATATTTTAAGAACGAAATTTTATCAGAACAATGGAGATTTCTTATATAAAATAATTATAAAAATAAATATATATATATTTATAAATTTATGAGATTTTAGCAGAGCTATTTCAATAAAACATTGGGGCCTGGCTAATTTGATGCAGTCATTTAGATATTTCATTTCATTTTTCCTTTCTTTTTATATTTGAAATCTCGTAATTGTTGGGTTTTACTTCCTTCTGGGAGGGGTTTAGCAGCAGATGTTCCCCACGAGAGGCCAATTTAGTTTTTCACGAGTTTAATCTTATAGATTAAACTGATTGAAAATGTGAATGGTAGATGAAAGTGAAATGGAACTTAAAATGGTAGATGGAAGGGATTTTCAGCAATACGCTGTTTTACTGTTGGTTTGGATGTTTTTCTCGCTTTCTCACATCTAATTCGAGGATTAGCCAGTTACATTCAGAAACGCGTTCATAAATACTTTCTTCCCTACTTGTAGGTGTAAGAACCCCATGGTAACTCACTGAGTAACTTCAAATATGACGAATAGTTGGGGAATAACTCTAGTTGGAGCACATGGCATTAAAAAAAAAAAAAATTCTCATGGCTTATGCTGAAACTTGGGGCCTGAATGGCCGAGTGGCTAGCGCTCTGGCGCTCGGTACCACAGGTTTTGGGTTCGAGTCCCGGCGGTGCCATCGTTGTATGTAGTGGTTCGGAATCCACTTTAAACCGTAGGTCCCGGTCCTAATCGGATCGTAGAGGGTTGCGGGGCATTGTTACTCCGCGTCCGTGGCTTATCTTCAAATTACACGCTCCTCCTGGGTAATGCAAAGTGAGTACGTCTGTGCAGCGCTTGCCTTAAGGCATCCAAGACGTCCATGTCTAAGTGTTTGCCAGCTGCATTAGAAAGAAAAAAAAAAAATGCTGAAACTTAATAAAATGTTGAAATTAACAACTAAGAGGTTTTGAAATTGAAATCGGTTTGAAAAATTATTTTTATGATGATGATAATTAACAATTAATTGCTGACAAATTACAATGTTGTAATAATTTAACAATTAATAATATATTTATATTTACCTACGTGTAAATGCATATTTTATAACGTGGTGTTATTCTGATCTCTCCATTTATAAATCATTTTGCATTATTTGAAAATACTCCTTAGATAAACTATATTGTAATAACTTTTTTTTTCAGTTCTGAAAAAATGTGTTATAAATTTAATTATTGGAGAACTGTTATTATTAAATAGTTAAAAATAACTGTTATAAATTATTGGATTATTTTAAGTTAAACTGCTAATAATTACTAGAGAACTGTAATATGCTAAAATATCTCTTAATTGTAATGAAACAATGCCGAATAACAGAGCTAATATAATATTATTCTACTTAATAAATTCACTTCATAACTATCGAAATTAGACTGTCTGGTAACTATTTTTAAAATATAAATTGTAAAATTCTCCCAAGAGTCATGGAAAAGAATTTGCGTAAAAATGATTCGCTACATAAGCAACATATAAAATTGGTATGCTTTCAATGAAAGAGATTTTTCATTTATTCAATTAACACTCAACGACTTCAACATACATCAGGACGGAATGTATTTGTTGTGTGTTCAACTTTTAAAAGATTTTTTTCTGTAATAAAAAACAAGTAATATAAAAAAAAAAAAATTTTAAGTCAATTCCTACTTTCTCACTATATTGCAGGAAGTCCTTTATACATAATTTTCATTAATTTTTTTAAGTTGGTCTATTGGTAGATATATGCAACTTAAAATCTAAAAAAAACAAGATTAATTAATTAAATTTAATTATTGAATTATTATTTGAAAAAACTGTATTAACATCCAGTGTCATCCACTTACAAGTTAAAAAAAACAAATGTATTTGAACTCGAGTGGATGAATAAAAAGGACTTATGAACGATTGACAATTTGAACAAGATATATATAGGGAGAGTGTGAGCTAATAGAAGGAATTGAATAAATAAAAACTAATATAATTTACATATAATTCCCTTAGATTTGTCTAAATTCAACATATAAATTGCCCGACTCGTGGTCAGTGGCAAAGTGCTCAGCTGGTGAGCGTTAGAGGCGGAAGATATTGACGAGGAGACTCTATGGCGTTTGTGATGTTCAGCATCTTGCCTCATTAGTGAGATAAGAAACAGCAACAAAATTTCAGTGACAAATTTAAAATCCGTATATTTTTTAAACTTTGTGTGAAGATCTAAAACAACTAACACTGAAGTGAACATTTTTAAATTAGATGTATTTTGATCTTATTCTCAATATGTCTTTTGTTATACGTAGATTTTCTTGTTCTCAAAACCTGGTGCAGGTTCAATCCGATTCTTTAATTGCAGATGATGTTTTAATTTTTTTTTTTGTCCACCATCACTTATACTTCGGGGCCTGACGGCCGAGTGGCTGAGGCTCCGGTGCCGCAGGTTTCGGATTCCAGTCCCCGTTGTGTCCCATGACACAACGTTTGCAGTGGTTTAGGAATTCACCCCGCAGTGGGCCCCTGTCCTGCCCTGTCCCTGTAGAGCGTTGGGCGTAAAGTCCGACAACCCTACCCCGTAAAAGAAAACTTCTCCCATCTCGAAATCTGCCAGTAGATAGACGGCCTTGGCTCACCATGGGGCTGCTGCTCCAATGAATAAGAAAAGATCACTTATACTTCATCAATTCTCCTCAATTCACATTTTAAGATTCATTAGTCATTGAATTTGTCTTTTTTGTGTTTTCTCTTTAAATTTTTCTCGCTCATTTGGTGCCTCTTCGATACTTGGTCCCAGAATCCACCAACTTGTTGAACACAATGATTATGGTTAGCAACTTCGTCTTTCAAGATAGTGGAGGATGTCTTTCGCGGGAGGACAAAGCCTGATTATTGTTACTTTTCAAAATCTTAGTCTCCCTCTAAACATCAAACTCGCATATTAAATGTATCAAGAGGATTTTGTAATAAGATCTACCTCGCCCTGCCCTTCATAGGGGTGTGTACCACATAATTTCTTTCTAACAAAGTCCTTTTATATGCTTAAGCATTCCTACCCATTCTAATGTATGCAGCATCTATTTAGAGTATAGTTTCCAACACCAATCGAAACAAAATACAATATCTTAAAATTAAAGTTCTAATAATCCTCACAAATGCTCTTTGATGAGTCAGGAATCTCATCACAGAGATCTCTATATCAAAAGCTATCATCTCCACGTCACTAAGTTATCTGAAAATCTATTCAATGGCATATTCAATTTTCCAAATTCTCTATCATCATGGCACAAGCCATTTTTGTACATGTTAATAAAAGATATAAAAACAAATCGAAACAAATTACTAGACAGCTAAAATTAAAGTTCTAATCATCATCATCATTATCAGCCAAGGCCGTCTGTCTACTGGCAGATCTCAAGACAGGTGATGTTTTTTTTATGGGTAAGGGTTGTCAGTCTAATGCACAAAAGTTCTAATAAAGCCTCACAAATGTTCTTTGATGTGTAAAGAATTCACTCTTTCACAAAGATCTCTAAATCGAATCCGTCAACTCCCACGTCACTAAGTTATCTAGAAATCTATTCAATGTCATATTCAATTATCTAAATTCTCTATCATTATAAAGGCAAGTAATTTTTTTGTACATAATTAATAAAAGATATAAATTCACGTATACAACTATACAGTTGTCAATACCAATCGAAATAAAAATAAAGACCTTCAAATTAAAGTTTTAATATTTAAACACAAATGCTGTTTGATTCATCAGGAATTCACTCCTCCACAAAGATCTCTATATTGAAGCCATCAAATTCACACATCAATAAGCTATCTAGAAATCTAATATTTTTTTGAAAAAGAGATTCGGACTCTTAATTGTAACTTTCTAATTTTATTTAAATTAATTATTTTATTATTTTAGTTAAATTTTCGTTATCTTTTATTGAAATTTTTAGAAGCTTAGTATTTTTTACCTTTCTTTATTGATGTTCAATTTATAAATGTAATTTTTATATTTTGATTATGTGGAGGTTTTAGGGGTATATTTTGTACTCCTCACATGTAAATGGCATATTCAAAGTTTACCTGGTACGCATCATGTATCTGTAGAAATGTATTTATTCAGTTAAACAACTATATAGTTGCCAATATAATCCAATCGAAACAAAGTACAAGACCTTTAAATTAAAGTTATAGTCATCAAAAACAAGTAGTTTTGAAGTTCTAGTTACTAAATGGGCTATATCTCTACATCACTCATAACTTGTACGCTATCAAAAACTTTTAATAGAAGATTTCATTGCAGTTCTAGCAAATGATTCATCGTGGAAAAAATTCCTCCAAAAAAATTCCATCCAAAAAAAAAAAAAAATTTCCTTCTGCATTCAATATCCTTCTTTCATCCTCCCTCCTCCTGCCTTTTATAATACTTGTGTGCCCCTCTGAGAAACTTTGTAGAAGTGCTTTTCACTTTGGCACTCGAGGAATGTTATCAATCATATAGAAGAAAAATTCAACTATGCCATCACCTATCGATTGAAAAATCTGTCACATTCTCGATCAGAATCTACTCATTTGTTCTAAATTTTGACTATCGCTCATGCTACCAACTGAATCGAACCGTGTCGTCTTGCATACTATCTTAAAGGTACATCTACTAGGATGTGCAGCATCTTTATATATATGTATATATATATATATATTTAGCCAAATTGATTGTAATTTGTTTATATATGCATGTGAAGTGATAATTATTACCTTGTAAGAGATTTACGTTGCCCAAAATTTAAACCTTGCCCCTACTTAAATGCACTATAGTGGAAAGAAAATCACTGGTTTGGTTTTGGTTTCTCTCTCTATGGTCATTTTTGTGCATACGTTAGGCTAATTGCACGGGACCTACAGTTTAACGTGGATTCCGAAATACTGACAAACATCCATGCCACCACCAGGATTCGAACCTGTGGTACCAAAGGATAGACTGCCAACCAATTGGCCATCAGATCGGGAGGAAATCACTAAGAGAAACCTCTTATTTCATGTTGTATTAATTATTATACACGAAATTAAACAAGACCAAAATTTAAACTCTTATCTTTTTTTGACATGTGGCATGATCTCAATTTTCAAAATGGCTGCCTTCTTTAACACGGTTGAAAGTAATAATTTCAAAAAATGCTTTTCGGCAATAAAGGGAAGGCAATTTTGTTTTCAGAGAAAAAAGACTATTGAGACTTTTCGAAGCAGGAAGTCGAAGTTCAAGAGACAGGTTGGTTCACAGACTTCAGCAAAAATAATACTCAGAGTGTGTGTCTGAATGAAATCTATTTCCCGTAACTTAACCTAAGTGGATGATAATCGTTTACTTCCCATTCGAGAGATGAAAAGGGGAGATGGGGAGAAAGGGGCGTCGAAATCACGTGACACGACGATAAATTGATTAATGGAGGAGGAATGTGCTCTTTTTCAGGAATAGAACCCCTGGGAACGTTTTTTCCTCGTCTGGAAGAGAGGGTGATTCATCCTTTTGTGAACTTTTGAAACCATATCACGCCACTGAAAAACGATTGAATGAAGTAGTAGCGAAAAATAAGGATGAAAAAAAAAAAAAAGGCCAGTTGAGTTGAGTCACGTGATTGAATTGGTCTGGAAATTCTCTTTTTTTTTATTATTATTATCGTCTGCGGTTTTATTTTTATTTTTATTTTTAGTTTGGTTGGCATTGTGTCATAATGGTGGAAAAGAAAAAAAAAAAGTAACTGTATTGAATAACATGTTAGAGCATTAGAGTAAAAGGGGTATTGAATGGAAAAACTAGTTTTCTTGTTAAAATTGAGCAATCGCATTTTTTTTTCAGAAGGGAAAAATAAAAAATTAAAGGCGGTAGCAAGAATAGTAGATTGATTCTTCTCTTGTATAAAATTACTAATCTTACTAAGCTTAAAAATTCTTTTTTCCCTCCTTTTCTTTTTCTTCAGAAAATATCCTCCCTTTTTTTTTATTTATTAATTTTTTATCATTTCAGTTTTATCGTTAGATTCTTTGTTTTTCGACAGTCATTCAATTTAATTCAACATAAAAAAAAAAAGTTTTTAAAACAAATTGTTGCTAAGCATTTTTCGTTTTATATTCATTTTAGAAAATTAAAGACGTGTAAACTATTCAATGAATTAATTAGATATTTTTTTGATTTTTAAAACCAATGCATTATAAATACAAAGAACAACAAGCAAAATACACTATAATTAAATAAGGAAAAAAAAAATTAGATCATAAAATATTAATTCATTCTACTAAAAAATAAAAATAAAAATCCAAGCCATCACACACATTAAATTCGTATTTATGCATTGTACACATAAAATATTACAACTATGCACAGTTATAAATCTCAAATTTTTAACAATTTCATTTTTAAATATTTATATTAAATGAATAAATTTATTTTATGTTTTAAAAAATTGATACTCGTAATTATTTAATACGTAAATAAAAGGCATTAATTTTCGATTAAAAACAAAATGCCCTCATACACAGATACATTTAGAATGATTTATATGAAAAAATATATTTATATTCACTCAATAAACGCTTTTTAACATTTTTTAACCAATAATATTTTTTTTTCTAAGGGTTTCTTGTGCATTTTTAAGTATTTAAAATAAGTTACGCTATCTATGCTTAAATAACAATTAAATCTTTAATGTCTAATTTTAAGCTTTTAATTGAAATTAGTATGAAAATTACTAATAGTATTTGTTGTTTCTTATCCCACTTGGTAGTTATTTAGACCAGGAACCCGTATGGACTCGTGGTTGGAAGGGCGCGGGGGTAGGGGAACTTCTGTGTGATGGAGCACCCGTAGATAGAAGTCTTACTTGGATGTGACGCTCTATAATCATATCATATGACATCATATAATTATATGATCTATCATATGACGATCTACACCTGGACTTGCGTCTTAAAATGGATTCCGAACCACTACAAACATCGATGGCACCACTGATTCGAACCCTAAGCTGGGACGAGCGCCAGACACTCGGCTATTCAGCCCATTATGAACAGTATATTTAGCATGAAAAAGTGTAAATATGGCCCCTTTTTGAACCAGTTTACCTATCAGACAGTGAATTTATATCAGTCAATTTGTAAACAATTTTCTATTTAATAACTTTGCTCGATTTACTTCAAAATCGAACCAAGTCCTGAAATATATATTAAATCAATGTAACATCCGGATAAAA
Source organism: Caerostris extrusa (assembly GCA_021605095.1). Classification (NCBI taxonomy): domain Eukaryota; kingdom Metazoa; phylum Arthropoda; class Arachnida; order Araneae; family Araneidae; genus Caerostris; species Caerostris extrusa. The sequence continues at coordinate 5,373 of BPLR01013032.1, read as the reverse complement.
TTCTTTTTGTATATTATATTACCTATTTTTCATTATATATATATATATTGCTAATTTATATATATATATATATATTTTTTTTATTTTTTTTATTCATGTAATATTAAAATATATCTAAAGATTGCCGCCATCATTGTTTTTACTCTAGGACCAAAGCAGCATTATATATATATATATGTACATATATGCACATGGTATGTGTGAAACCCACCATCAAATTACCATTGAGTAAAATGCTTGCGGTCCTACAGTAAAAAACAATGATGGCGGCAATCTTTTAGATATATTTTAATATTACATGAATAATTTTAAATTGAAACTCTCTGACAGAGAGATCTAATACAAAAAAGCATGGCATGAAATAAAAAATATTGTTAAACAAGGCAATCATCATCAAAGTGGTGCAAACTGCCCATCGTATGCGAAGGAAGTCTGCCTACTGGCAGATTTCAGACAGGAGATGTTGTCTTTACAGGACAGGGTTACCAGCTCTACGCCCTACAGTCATATTAGACCGGGATCTACGGTTCAAAGAGGATTCGAACCACTACAAACATCCATGGCATCGCCGGAACTCCGAAACTCGAAACATCAATCTGTCACAGAGCGCTAGACACTCGGCCATCAGGGGCAAATGGTCTTAAAAAAATCTTATCTTGTCTAAAGATGTATGAAGATTTCTCTAATTTCCAATTTTTTTTAGGGATATTTTTCTCCAGTTAAGGTTATGTTAAGCAAAAGAGCCAGCCTATTGGCGGGTACTGCGGAATTATCGTATTATGTTAAATCAAGTTTTTAAATAAAAGCTCGTGTTTCAGGTAATTTAAAATTGTATTAGTGATAGAACAAATGTCATCAAATCGCATCCCAGTGAAAAATATTTATGATTCAATGTGCGTGAGATATTTTTCGTGCTTCAGTACCCAGGCCATATTAGGAAAAAGATTAATTTTCAGTTTCCCGATTTTATGACAGCAGCTTGATTAACTCCGCCCTCCCATTATTCATAAACTGCCTAGTTTTAAATTTCTCCAACAATTCTCGGAAAACATATACAATGGAAAACAATGGACGGGAAAACACCTAACTTAGTTTACAAAAATTTCTTGTCATTCATTTTGATTTGATTTTATATATATCCTTAAATATAGTAAATGACAGTTCGTTTTATTTTTCATAGAATGAATTATCTTACAAAAATTGTTTTAAAAATTATTAAATTTGTGTTTATTTATTCATTAGTCAGTATGTAAGGCTAAATAGATGAATAATATTTGATATCCTTAGTATTTAACTGATCACATATATTCTTAAAAAATAATTAAAAAAAAAAAAAGTTATACAAAAAACTATTTCTTTCATACATCGTAAAAAATAATATATCATTAAATATTGTTGCAATACAAGGTTTTTATTTTCTTGTTGAAAATGCCTGTACTGAAAAATTACTCTTCGGGTTTATTATTTTTATTATTAGTATTATTTTTTGAAAAATAAATAATTTTGATCATACTAAACCTACAATAAACAAAGTTCTACTTTAACTTAGTTCTGGAATATTAAATTAAAAAGTAAGTTGTTGGAATTTTCTGGAGTTAATGTAATTTAAAACTTCCCATTATCAAAAGCCTTAATTGGCGATAAAAGTATTTAAATAATTAGTAATATAAATTTATAGTATTAAATGACTTACTAAACACATATTCGTAAAAAAAAATATTGATACTTAAATTAAACTTTTATTGCAGAAAATACGAAGTTGTGAAAAAAATGAAATTAAATTGTTTCATATTATTGCCAATTTATTATAAAAAAAAAATTTAAAAAAAAAAAAAACTATGTAACTCCAAACTTCAAATCTGATTTTCACTATGAAATGGTCTTTGCTTTTTCATCAGACAATCTTTTTGAGAACATTTAGAACGATTAAATAAATCATTGAATTATATAATTATTATGAAAGCAATTTAAATAAATATTATGCATAGAAAAGCTCGTGAAATAAATTTCGTCAAAAATTTTAAAAAAATATAAGCCAATAGCTCATGAAAGAATTTTTAAAAAATAAACCAATAGTTCGTGAAAGAAATTTATTTTTAAAAATAAACCAATAGCTCGGGAAAGAAACTTAAAAAAAAAAAAAAATTAATCAATAAGAATAATTGAACGTGTTTAAGACTCGAAAATCCTTGCTCCCAAAATAATACCTAAAAACATCCTTTTAATAAAAGAAATAACGAGAAGTGGGGAGTTCGGAGTCGAACATTTTTAAGGAATCGGGAGTTGGAGTAAGGAGAGGGTTTAAAAAATCTGATTCCGTCTCTTTTTATAAAATTTTTATTTTTTAAAAATTATAGAATTTTTCATTAAAATTAAATGTTAATAAGCAATTCGATTGTGTTCTGGAATCAGTAGCAAAGATAATTGCTGATAACAGTATATACAAGTAAGTGTCGAAAATAAGTATGTTACTTTTGTACCTGTTCATTTAGTAAAAAAATCTCTTTTAAGTTAATGCAAATACTACACACCATTAAAGTTACAAAAAGGCTTCATGAAAAAACTGTTCTTTGTAGATGTGGTTCAAATAAAAAGCCATCAATTTATTTCAGAAATTCTTCTAAATCTATTGGTAAAGATCATAGTGAATAAATTTATGAAAACAGTCAGCAGTTAGGAGTTGGTATAAAATTCGACTCAGGAGTAAAAATTTTTAATCGACACGCACCAATGGTTATAATCATTGATTTCCTTTTAGCTTTAGAATCAAATTGAAACTGAATAAGTTTTGTATTAATAATTATGCTTAACATAAATTTCAATTAGAATCAAATGATGAGACCAAAAGAAGAAATCAAACAACTCCTCCTTAACTCATGTTGAAGTTTCTTGTGAGTTAACCTGTCAGAGGTCTAAGGCGTCAAACTCAAGTTTATATCCTTGTTCTTAAAGAAGAGTTATAATTTGGTTTGTCGCTCTACGGTCATTTTTACATACTTTAGGCTAATTAAACCGTGACCTGCAGCTTAATGTGGATTTCGATCACTCACAAACATCCATACCCCCTCCAGAATTCAAACCTGAAGACTGTAGTACTAAAGACCAGAGCTTCTAGCCAATTGACAACATACAGCAGAAATAGTTATGAGTGTCCTGATGGGCAGTGACTAACGCTCGGCTGAAGCAGATTTCAGGTTCGAGTCCCGGTGGTGCCATAGATGTTTGTAGTGTTTCGAATCCACTTAAACCGTAGGGTCCCAGTCTCATTTGACAGCAGAGCGTTGGGGAGTAGGGGCTGACAACCCTACCCCGCATAAAAGAAAAACATCTCCTGTCTAGAAATCTGCCAGCGAGCAGACGGCCTGGCCCACCATGGGGCTGCTGCACTCCACGATGATGTTGGTCTACGAATGAGACCGTGGGTTCGAATCCCCCTTCTAACAACGTGTTTTCATTACGATTGTTTGTAAATTGTAAATATTTTATTAATGTGATTAAATGATATTTTCTTGAGTAAGGTGAGCATTTTAATAATATTAATTAGTTTTTAATTAAAAGTCATGGATATTGAATATTTTTAAAAATATTCATATCTGTTTTAGTTCAATAATTTATTGATGTAAATTTCCTTTAACACCGTGCATTTCGTGCTTTAAATATAAAATAATAATAAAATATTTATTTAACTAGCCTTCACTTAACTTGGTCCTTTAGCTCGTGCTTTATGCTCGTTGGTGCTGCTTTTTAAGTCAATTTATCCAATCTCTAAAATATTTATTATTATTTGACACATGAGTAAATATGTAACTTTACTTAACTTTTTATTTCTTTTGCTGAATTACGTGTATATTAGAGGCTGTGGTAAAAGAATGCAAATATTTAAATACTGGGCATAATGTTTAAAACAAAAAGTTATTAATAGAAAAGAGAAAAATAAAGATAAAACTTTTAGACTTTTATGATAATCGAAAATAGAATTAAAAGCACATTTGAAAAAAAAAAAAATCACAATCGTGATTTTTAATGTTGTTGCTGTATCCTTTATGGAAGGGGGAAGAAGCGCTTTTGCAGCTTCTGTTGTGATGATTGCACTCGTAAAAAATAGCAGCCACCATGTAGCTGCAGGAGGGCAGTGGCGGGGAGGACTTAGTGGGAATTGCTCCGCATTTTCGTATCATTGGCATGGGAGAAACAGGAAACTCCACCAGGTGATCAGACTCACCAAGACAAGATGCTGAACACCCCAAGCATTCTCCTCGTTTTGAAACAGTGTACCCTGGCAAAGCTGCACTGCCAGGGGGGGAGGATGAACGCCGCCTTTAATGTACCCAAGAGGCGCGCTATACAGTCAGGCGTCATTTTTAAGCAACTAAAATAATAAAAGTTCGACAAAATTGCTGGGATCGTGTGATGCAGCCATTGTGTTTAGGTGAGACGATGACGATTGTAAAAACATATATACAAACACACACCTCTATGTCACGACTCCTGCAAGATGGCTAAGTTTTCTTGAGCAAAATAACTCTGTAATCCCGACTCGTTTTCCAATGGTAACGTATGCAGCTACCGTGGTAAAGGTAAATGTAACATATGCAACCAGAGTGGCAAATGTGTGGGACAGTCTCTGCTGTCAGAAATGAAGACACAGCGTGTATAAACATCTCCTAGTATGATAGTCAAACTGCGCGGCTGGATTATTTCCAGATTTTCTCTCCCCATATGACACACAGATGCAGAACAATTACCCCTAAAAGTCCTCAAGAAAGCGTGTCTTGCTATCATTCGTCATCCCAAGGCTGATCATGACATGCATATACACTCAAGAGCCAAAACATTATGACCACCTGTCAGCGCAACAGAGTTGGCCTCATCTTGGCGCGCAACACACCTGCTTCCAACCCGCTCGCATGGATTAATACCACCACTTAATACCAGTTAAATACCACTTCCACCTGATCACGTGCCTTCCACGTCATCCAGGCGAGTTCATTGCATAAATGTAGGGTGGTCATAATGTTTTGGCTCTTGAGTGTATGCAATATGACTCCCCCAATATTTTCAATAGAAAAATAAATAAATAGTGGAAGATACCCTTGAAAGTCTAAAAATCTTACTAATGCCTTTTACCAGTTAGAAGGATTTTTCGTGCCAGATATTGAGTGGAGAACAAGGCGTGTAATAAAACAGAATTTGCTGACATCATAATTGATTGGCCCTATAACTAATTTTCATTGGGACTGCTAATTTCGTCCACTCTGCTAAATAATTTCTAGGCCATTTAAGACAAAACTGACACAGATGAAATAATTTAATGAGATTTTAATTTGGATAATTTACTTATATTAAGCTTCTTGATTAAGTTCAATCTAATGT
>BPLR01013031.1:0-121012 GCA_021605095.1 Caerostris extrusa | reverse complement strand
GCGTGTGCGTGTGCGTGTGCGTGGGGGGATATTTGAACTTGTATATTTCACAAAAATAGAATAGTGAATTTCCGTAAGGAAAAATAAGTTTACATGAACGGAAATTCCTTCCAAATTCAGGCAAATGCACCTTATTATGAAATTAGCATCTCATTAATATATATATACTAACGTACCTACTACCATCTTTTGTATTTCTAACACTTTGGTTAATTTTCCTCATATATGCTTTGATCTATTGAGTTTTATATTTGGGTAAAACAATTATGAGGCTATTCTTGATTTTAGCATTTCATTTTATAGCCATAGACACAAACCAGTTAATGCCTCAGCAACTAATTTGACTTGTTCTAACTAACACAGAAATCTGAAATTAAAATTTATGTGTAAGTAACACATAATTCTTAAATATCAATTTCAACAAGAAAGTTTGAAATCATCTTTGCTTAATTTCATATAAACATAGACGTTGCATCTTATGTGGTTCTGTAAAGGTAATTGAATTCTAGTTAATTAGAAATATTGGGTTCGTAAGTAATTGTGGTTTCACCGTTTAAGTGCATGTTAAAAACCGATTGTACCTTCTTACCAACCCACTAGATATCTGCCTTGAAATTTGAAGTATGAATCTTAAATTCTAGTAATTAAGAATCTAAATAATTTTAAGATTCCTATGTTATTAATAATAGTTAGAAATAAGAATATTTTTAAGAGTGCTTCTAAAATATTCTCTAGATAAAATAAGCATTTCTTTGCAATTTTCGATCTATTACGTTCCTTAAAATCAAAAGAATTCGAGATTTTTCTTTATTTTTTATTTTGTAAATGTATCAACTCCAGGAGACACAAAGATAAGATAACTTTTTTTCTCTTCCTTCTAATTTGGCTACTCGAACTAATTTGGAAGAATCATTTTGGTAATTATTTAGCATATCTTTAAAGAAAGCTGCATCTATAAGAGCTGTAATTATCTAAAAACACCAGTTCTATAGCAAACATGTTGCTTTTTTGCAGTTGGAAGTTTAGTTTTCTTTACTAAGTTCCGAAGAATCTTGATTTTACAATTGTTTTTCGTTACTTATTGTTTTTTTATTCAGTTATCGTTAGTTTTAATAGGTTTTTGTATTAAAATGACAATCTTCAACGTCTTAATATTCGTAAAATTGCTTGAATAATTCAAAATGGGACCATAATAGTAGGCTTCGGTTTTGGTTTGCCACTCTACGGTCATTTTGTGCGAAGACTTTAGTGTAATTGGGCTTCCGGAACTTACAGGTTGAGGAAATGGATTCGAAAAAACATTCATGCCATCGTCAAGATTCGAACCTGAATCTATTATATGAAAGAATTGCGATGAAAGTTATTGCATACTTGATGGTCAAATAGTAAAATGTGAGCCTTCTTATGTATTTACATGTATCTGAAACTACAAATTTGTCTTCCAGAGAATTCATTAAAAATACAGTTAAAAATATGTCGAGTGCATATGTATGATGTTTTAAAATTATTCCCGACAGTATTTACTTGATATTACAAGGACACGAACCTGAGGTTAAAACTATTGTTATACTCGTCTATATCCACTGAAGAATAAAATTGGGTTGAACTTTGGTTTGGGTTTGCCGCTTTACGGTCATTTTGTGCAAATGAGACCGAAACCTACAGTTTAAAATATGTGGATTCGAACCACTAACAAACATCCATGACACCGCCAGGATTCAAACATAAAGCGCTTGGTACCGAAAGGCTAGAAGAGCAAGCGAGGTGACCATCAGGCCGCCCTATAATAGTAGGAGAAAATCAATAAGCTGTTTTTCTCCGCTGTTTGAGTCAGCTTTTTAATTTCTTTCTACTGCCTGTTTTACACTAGCTGCAAGTCTTTTTCAAACATTTTGCTTTTTAATCAAAATTTAAAAATTTTCTTTTATATATACAGAACATACTACGATTCATTTTTGTTATACCATACTATATAGTAACATAAATAATATATAATATGTACAGTGTATAGTAAAATGTATTAGACTTTTTTAAACTTTAAAACCAAAACATTTAAGTTATTTTTAATAATTTATTTGAAAATAATAATTTATTTTAAATCTATTAATTAATCTTTTAACATTAGCTCAAAAAAAAGCTACCCTTTATATTATATAATAGTTTGCTAATGTACATCACATAAATTTATATAATATAATAGATAAATTGCAATCTTTCTTAGCAACATTTTCCCACAATATTAGTTAAGGAATATCTATTGATTAAATTTGGTAAAATTTCTTATGTTATTAAGTCCCACAAAGCATATTAAGCATAAATTACTTAACTTCACTTTGGTAGGTGGGTAATTTAGTTAATAGCTTCCCAGTAAATTAAATTAGTTAAAGTTTAGTGCTTGACTTTAGTTAGATTTCTTCTCACGGATAATTTTATTGAAGAAAATTAACTTACAATCATCTCAAGAAACTCTAACGTTAGAAGTATAAATTGGATTTCTGCTTCAAATCAATATATCTGCTATTGCCAATCAATGGCGTTATTTTAGAAAAACACTGAACTCATTTGTAATATTCATAGTTATGTTTTTTGTTGATGCTCAATTTATTTATATTATTACTTTTTCATCTGCTACTGCATCTGTGTCTATAATTACGTTGTGGCGTTATATTAATTATTTATGTTATCTGCATAATTTTATATAGTGTATAATTATAGTATGCATTCCTAACAAGAGCAAAGCCATGGAGGATATTATATAGGTTCTAGTGTTAACAATTACTAGACTTCTAGATCATTTAAACATTAAAAATCTAAACACATCATCTAAACATCTAATCAAATTATAAAGGTATATTCAGTGGTAAAGAAATATTTTTATTGAACAAAATTAAACAAAAGAATAACTTTCGCACTAAAAAACACACAGAATGAATGACTTTCCCCAGTAAATTATTTTCTTTTTTAATATTAAAAGTCATAACTTCACACAACTTGGTTCAAACTACATGTTCAGAAATTTAATGGTATTATTATATTTTTTGTTTTTCGTTATTTCTATGATAATGCCTATTGCAATTTCATTATCGATTATTCGTATCTGTATAAAGTTTCTTTTACAGTAACCTCTAGTTACACCTCTCATCTTAAGGTACAAAGTAAAATAACGATATAATGAAAACGCCAATCTATGATATCATCTAGATGTTTGGGTTTGTTAATTTTTTAACAGCGGAAAATCGGAATAATAACAACGAAATTTGTAACAAAAATTAGATTTTTAAATAACAAAACAAAGAAAATCTTGTACCTACAAACAAACCTAAATAGATTAATTTTACACGTGTCAGTTTGCTATTGGTAAAATTAGAAATTATAAACTTTAAACTCCGTTTTATGTGGTACATTTTTTCAAAAAAAAAAATGCAAAATATCTAAAAAATGCCTATCAAAATATAGTGCAGATATCTGACATATACTAGTATTTTCTAAATTTTTTAGAAGAATTAGTTTAGGAATTTTCATAATTCTAGGATTTCATGTTATTACAGACTTCTCGCTATTTTCTTAACATCGTAAAGTAAAATCATCTTGTGCATATACATGATACATACAGTAATTTTTATGGAAAAATATTAAGAATTCATAGAAATACAATTTATATTTTTAAACTACAGTAGCAACAACACAAACAAAATTTACTCTAGTTAATCATTACAAAATATAATAAAATTATCACAGTGGTTATTCAATCTATAATTATTAATTAGCATTAAAATTTAAACTATATGAACTATATGAAAATTTAACAAACAATTTAAAAATTTCTTTACTTTTCCTATAAATAAAAAAATATTTCAGAGACTTATAATCATTTAACAAATGTTTTTAGTTTCCATATGGCATATTATCATAATTCAAAATTAAAAAAAAAAAAAAATACTGAAAGAACATTTGGTCTCAATAATTTCAGAATACATATGATAATTTCAAAGAACTTTTTGATTTGTATATTATTACGAATAAGTTGCATGAGATGTTTTGTATTTTGATGTCAAACGAAAAAGTTAGGCATCCAGGAAATTTATACTAATGTATAATAAACATTCACTTACCTTTATAAAAGCATCTTATTTAGGAAGTAAAATCATGCGCTTTATCAGTTCGATCTGGGCGCCATTATAAGCACCCAATAATTTCCAATACAGCATATTAAATTGGTATTAAGTGAATCAATAATTTGTTTCTCTTTGACAGTATAAAACACACACACAACCACCCCGAATATTTTATATCCACAGAGTCAAAAAACTAACTTCTCTAATTTACAAACATCTTATCCAAAAAAAAAAAAAAAAAAAAACAGTGAAAGCAAAACCAAAATATCAGCCACATCAGACAGATATGCGCAGCCATGATAAATTTTTATTTTTTTTTTTTGGCACTTGGCGTGTGTGTGCATGCTTTCAAACAACTGTTTCCAATTTTAGAAGAGAAAAAGAAGTGAATGATTTTATTTATTTTTTCTATTTTACATGAGAAAAAAAAACCCGAAGAAAAGTGTTCTCTTTTTTTTTTTTTTTTCTTCACTGGATTATCATTGAAAAGAAAAATAGTGTGTGCCGTGCTGCTACTTTTTTGCCTTTTTCTTCAGCAGTGAAGTGCGTTGTGCAGTGGATTGAATCACATTTGCCTGATTGCATTCGTGGGCATTGCGGCATGCGATCAGCATCTTTTTTTGTCTTGTTTTTTTTGGCAATGTCTCCTCTTTCCTCGATTTTAGATTGCGTATTGGTCGTGGAGGTGGCAGGCCAGAAAATTCTCCTCTCCCACTATTTGAGCGATTTTATCAGCCAAAGTCTCAAATTCAGTTCTATGGAGCAACAAAAAAAAAAAAAAAAAAAACAGTATCAAATAAAATTCCACACGGCGAGTTGCAATTTTTGAAAAGAACAGTATCTTAATATGGAGTTTTCTAAAATATTGGTTTGCTTTACGTCAAAAAAGAATTCTTTATTTTCAGTTAAACAATCGAAAAATCTGATGAGATTGAACTGATTATCTATAACCTTATTTTTTCAAAATGATTGAAAGGTATATGTTTGTTACATAAGTTTGTAATAAGAAGTGGTTAGCTTGTTAGTTACACATTGAATAAGATGTTTATTAATTTATTGTCCATAAGTTAAAAAAAATGATTTAGAATAGTACGATGTAAATTTTTTTCTTCTTCATATAGTGAGACTTCTGAAATTTCTTTTTCTTTAAACCAGGCTTGGTTTGTCGTTCTGATCATCCTGTGCACACTTCAGACTAAACAGACCGGGACCTACAGTTTAAAAGTGGATTCCGAACCACTAACAAACATCCATGGCACCGCCGGAATTCGAGCCTGAAACCTGGTGCACCGAGCGCCAGAGCGCTATCTACTCGGCCATTCAGGCCTCCTTTAAACGAGGATATCAACACTATTACAATATTGTAATTAATTGTAATATATGTAATTTATATACAATATTTAAATGTTTAAAATTTGAATTTATTTATTTTTAATTTAATTAATTTAATGATATCATCCGATGTAAATATTTTCTTTGTTTATCATATTTAATTGAATAAGATGTTTCTCAAGTTCATGTTCATAAATTAAGAAAAATAATTTAGTACCGTTTTATAATTTATTTTTCTTAATTCATGTAATGTATCTACGAATAAAAAAGACTGACTTCTTTAATTTGAAAACATCTTGTCCAAAAAAAAAAAAAAAAAAAAAAAACCGAAAGCAAAACCAAAATATCAGCCACATCAGACAGATATGCGCAGCCATGATCAATTTTTTTTTTTTTTTTTTTTTTCGCACTTGGCGTGTGTGTGCCTGCTTTCAAACAATTGTTTCCAATTTTAGAAGAGAAAAGAAGTGAATGATTTTATTTACTTTTTCCTATTTTACATGAGAAAAACCCGAAGAAAAGTGTTCTTTTTTTCTTCACTGGATTATCATTGAAAAGAAAAATAGTGTGCCGTGCTGCTACTTTTTTTTTTTTGCCTTTTTCTTCAGCAGCAGTGAAGTGCGTTGCAGTGGATTGAATCACATTTGCCTGATTGCATTCGTGGGCATTGCGGCATGCGATCAGCATCTTTTTTCTTGTTTTTGGCAGTGTCCTCTCTTTCCTCTGTTTTAGATTGCGTATTGGTTGTGGAGGTGGCAGGCCAGACAATTCTCCTCCCCACTATTTGAGCGATTTTATCATCAAAGTCTCCAGATCCAGTTCTATGGGATACACAAAAAGTATCAAATAAAATTCCACACGGCGAGTTGCAATTTTTGAAAAGAACAGTTTCTTAATATGGAGTTTTCTAAAATATTGGATCGCTTTTTACGCCAAAAAGAATTTTTGCTTTTTGTGTTTATTTTTCAGTTAAACAATCGAAAAATCTTATGAGATTGAATTGATTGTCTATAACCGTTTTTTTTTCTAAATTATAGAAACTATATGTTTGTTACATAAGTTTGTAATAAGATGTGGTTAACTTGTTTGTTACACATTGGATAAGATGTTACTGAAGTTATAGTTCATAAATTAAGAAAAATGATTTAGTACCGTAGTGTGTATTTTTTTTTTCTTATTCATGTAATGCGATTTCCGGAATTTTTATTCTTTAAACCAAGAGGTCAACACTATTACAATATTACAATATTGTAATTAATATTAATATATATGCAATATTTAAATGTTTCAAAATTTGAATTTATTTTCAGTTCCATTAATTTAATGGTATCAGCCAACGTAAATATTTTCCTTGTTAATCATATTTAATTGAATAAGATGTTTCTCAAGTTCTTGTTCATAAATTAAGAAAAATAATTTAGTACCGTTTTTGTAATTTATTTTCTTAATTCATGTAATATATCCACAAAGTCAAAAACTTACTTCTCTAATTTACAAATACATTATCAAACAAAAACCGAAAGCAAAACCAAAATATCGGCCACATCAGACAGATATGCGCAGCCATGATCAATTTTTATTTTTGCACTTGCGTGCGTGTGCATGCTTTCAAACAACTGTTTCAATTTTTAGAAGAGAAAAGAAGTGAATGATTTTTATTTATTTCCTTTTTTTTATTTTATTTTACATGAGAAAAACCCGAAGAAAAGTGTTCTTATTTTTTTTCTTCACTGGATTATCATTGAAAAGAAAAAATAGTGTGTGCCGTGATGATACTTTTTTGCCTTTTTCTTCGGCAGTGCGTTGTGCAGTGGATTGAATCACATTTGCCTGATTGCATTCGTGGGCACTGCGGCATGCGATCAGCATGTTTTTTGTCTTGTTTTTTGGCAATGTCTTCTCTTTTCTCTGTTTTAGATTGCGTATTGGTCGTGAAGGTGGCAGGCCAGAAAATTCTCCTCCCCACTATTTGAGAGATTTTATCATCCAAAGTCTCCAAATCCAGTTCTATGGGATAAACAAAAAAGTATCAAATAAAATTCCACACGGCGAGTTGCAATTTTGAAAAGAACAGCTTCTTAATATGGGGTTTTCTAAAATATTGGTTCACTTTTACGCCCAAAAGAATTCTTTATTTTTTGTCTTTATTTTTCAGTTAAACAATCGAAAAATTTGATGAGATGGAATTGATTGTCTGTAACCTTATTTTTTTCCAAATGATAGAAACTATATGTCTGCTATATAAGTTTGTAATAAGAAATGATTGGCTTGTTTATTACATTAAATAAGATGTTTCTCAAATTTTTGTTCGCAAAGTAAGAAAATGATTTAATACTGGTGTATTTTTTATTATTGGTTTATGGCTTAATTCTTTTTTTCTTATTCGTGTAATGAGACCTTCGGAATTTCTTTTCTTTAAACCAAGAGTTCCCCACTATTATAATATTATAATTAATTGTACGTTATTTACAGTATTTAAATGTAGAAAATATGAATAGATTTAGGTTCGGTAGGATGGATCATTGAATTAGATTATAGATTTTGGTTTCATTAGGTTTAATGCTATCGTCCGACGTAAATATTTTTTTTGTTTATAATATTTAATACTAAGGGAAAATGATTCTTTTAATTATTATATTTCAATGTGCTAATACAAAAATAAAATGTAAATCAAACAGCTGATGTTATTTTTTCCATTTGTTTTTTATACTGTTAGTTTACACAAAAGATTGTTTTCTTATTGCAAAAATCTTGTTTTATATATGTATAATTTTTAAACCAACAATTGTAATTAAACAAAACATTCGAAGTTCTACGTATAATCAACATTTGTTTTAAGAGATTGATTTTATTACTAGCAATTTATTAATTTCATCAACAGTCCTTCAGTAAAAGTAGATTTTATTTTTTAATTAGAACATTGGCCAGATAGCAAGATCAACACCAAACTTGTATTTCACTTTCACTTGTCAAATTTATCGTCGATTTTTTATGAATATTAGTTTGTATATTTCATAAAATTTTCCTTGAATGATATTGTACACGAAATGTACAATTCCACGCTTACCCTTATATGCAATAAAGAGCTAAAAAAAAAAAAAAATCCAAAAATGTGCTATAAAAAGTTATACAAAATATCATGCATTAAACATAGTTTCCTTTTATATTGCTAATGCATAGGCTGCACAGACTAATTATATAATTTTTCGAAAGACACAGAAATAAATATTCAAAATCTCAACTTTAAAGCCGAAATCTTTATTGCTTGGTTATTATTAATTCAGTGATATAAATACTAAATATAATCTACGTATTACACAACTATGAGCATTACACAGTAACGTTAAGTGAGTGTTTTTTTTTTATATAAATAATCAATATTTTCTTTTAAAATAATAATACATATTATATTTTTAAAATATTGGTAAAAATTTAAAACATAATTAAATTTTATATGAAATAGAATACATTTCGTATTACATCAGCTAAGAGTGCATGCAATTAAAAGTATGTTATCTTTTATATTGTATTTTTGCATCACATAAGAAGGAATTTTGCAGCGATGACAAATATTCCGTCTTTACTAAACGGAAGAAAATGATGATAGCGTATATATATTACATCCCTTCATGAATATTAGAAGACATTTCTCAGAGGATAGTAAGTCGTCACGCCTCTTATCTTCTTTGGAAGATAAGGCACTCACCTTAGCTTATCGATTGTGGACATCTTACCGAAGTATATGGAGCTCACGTTTGACACGCGCTAATGACGACATCATGACTCGCAAATGGCGTCGGCCATTACTGGCTTCCTGCTGATCAGCAAAGACCACGGAATGAAGTGTTTCCTAAGGGCTATCGAATAATGTCCCACAAAAGTGAGCGTCATTATTTGCGACGCAGAACAAGCATTGCCACTTATTTCTTAAAAGACGCACTAAGATAAAAAGTCTTTTGGGTTCTTCTCATTCATTGGACTGCTAGATGGCGAATGATGCAAAATGTTGTTGATGGAAGCAAAAATGGTACGGCTGGATCTATTTGATTGCAAAGTTTTGTAGGAAATTTGATGGCATATAAATAAAAAATAATAAATTAAAGATGACAAAATTATCTGTTTGTATACAATTTTATTTAAAATATTTACAAATAATTTGAAACTGACTTTTTAAGATTTCTTCTTGAACAATCCATTGCTTTTCAAAATGCAAATGTAATGTTATTGGTAAATTTATGATATTGTAAATCAAATATCCCCTAACTCGAAACTAACAATGGCGCGCATACTTAAAATAAAATAATGTGAAGCATTATTTTGAAAATTTTATTTTATAATCAATCTCATTATGTAAGAACGTTTAACATTGCCTCAAAGAATTTGGGTGGTTTTTTTTCCCAATTGCAATTTAAAATCAACTTTTAAGGCTTCAAAATGACATGCCAATATTCAATACAAAATCACAAGATTTTTAATATTGATATACAATATTTAATAAACGCCACCATTTTTTTTAGCTTTATTTCAACAATGTTTGAAGTCATGAAAACTGTTAAAAACTTTAAAAATTAAATATTTAACTGAAAATTTTGTAGGTTAATTTCTCTCAAAAAAATATTTCAAAATACAAAATTCAATTCATTCTTTCCTATTAAACCTTGAATGACCTTGAATTGAAATTTTTTTAATTGTTCTGTTCTGTAGAATTCAATAAGCAAGTCAATTTTGCCATTCAGAAAAAAAATACAAAACACTACAGAATATTTTGAAATAAAGAAAGGAAGCATTATTTTCCATAAATATTTAAATACTCTAAAAGATTTGCAATGGTTGTAGCAATTCTGAAGATAATTTAATCAAATATAATTTTTGTTTATCAAAAAAGGCTATACTATTGATATTCCATAAAAGCTTTAAATTCAAATTCGGTTCAAATTAAAATTTTATTAATCTGTTTGTTTTAAAGCATATCAAAATCAATGCATTATAACTTCAATTTCCATCAATTCAATTGCTAATCTCTCACTTAGAAATGCATCTGATTTCATATCTTCTATTGAAATCTAATTTATTCTTCTGCATCTGTGTGAAATCAGTTAATTCTCCACTTTACATCCAATCACTTGAGAGATAACAGTAAATCGCGAATCATTAGAATAAAGGCAATGGCGTTAAAACATATTATTTTTTTTTTTTTTCCGTTGCTAAAGAAAATGACACCACCAACTCGGAAAAAAGAAAAAGAATCAAACACATGGATAAGCGAGCTGTCAGATTTCGTCGAGAGAGAAGATATTTTAAGCATTAAAGTTAAGATATTTTCTCTGAAGACTAAAAGAAAGAAAGAAAAAAATAAACCTACATAAACATTTTGAGGCACCGTTTTGCAAATGAAGGATCGTTTCCCATTTAAACTTGCAATGATAAATGGTTAAAGAAGTAGAGTTTGAAGTCGTGCTTAAAAATCTAGAACTCTTTATCTAGGGAAATGCACGCTCTGGTAATGGAAGCTTTCGCAAAAAGGAAAATAAAATTTTTTTCCAGTAGTATATGAATTATGAAAATTTCTTTGATCTCTTTTCCTACCTGGTAAGGGTTTGAAGATGCATTTAGTTTGGAAATGCTTATGTTACTTGGGGAATATCTTCTGGAATGCTTGAAATTAATTCTTCCAGTGGGAGTCCGTAGAGATTCTTAAACAAACATTGATTCGTTTTAATAAAATCTATCTTTAAGATACATAAAGCAAATTACATCTCTTGCTGGCGAATTTCTTACAAACGTGCTAGAAATTATTCATTGAAAATAAATTTCAACACCAGAAGAACTATCTGCTATCTAGCATCTCTGCTTTAGAAGAACTATCTGCTATCTAGCATCTCTGGTTTAGAAGAACTATCTGCTATTCAGAACTAGCTATTTAGAAGAACTATCTGCATTTAATATACTTATATATATATATATATATATATATATATTTATTATTATTAAAAAAGAACATACTATTAATATTCCATCAATGCATTAAAATTAAAAATTCATTTCAAATTCAATTAAAATTAAAATTCAATTTAATTTATTTGTCTTAAAACCTTAAAAATCAATGGATTATAACTTCAATATCTAGCAATTCAATTGCTTATCTCTTACTAGAAATGCATCATATTTTATATCCCCAATTGAAATCTAAATTATTCTTCTGCATCTGTGTGAAATCTGTTAATTCCCATAACAACCAATCACTTGAGAGAGCACAGTAAATCACGAATCATTAGATTAAAGGCAACGGCGTTAAAAAACACATTTTTTTTCTGTTGCCAAAGAAAATGACATCACCAACTCTAAAAAAAGAAAAGAATCAAACACATGGATAAGCGAGCTGTCAGATTTCGTCGAGAGAGAAGATATTTCAAGCATTAAAGTTAAGATATTTTCTCTGAAGACTAAAAAAGAAAGAAAGAAAAAAATAAACCTACATAAACATTTTGAGGCACCGTTTTACAAATGAAGGATCGTTTCCCATTTAAACTTGCAATGATAAATGGTTAAAGAAGTAGAGTTTGAAGTCGTGCTTAAAAATTGATTTCTTCATCTAGGGAAATGCACGCTCTGGTAATGGAAGCTTTTTGCAAAAAGGAAAAATAAAATTTTTCAGTAGTATATGAATTATGAAAATATCTTTGATCTCTTTTTCCTACCTGGTAAGGGTTTTGAAGATGCATTCAGTTTGGAAATGCTTATGTTACCTGGGGAATATCTTCTGGAATGCTTTAAATTAATTCTTCCAGTGGGAGTCCGCGCAGAGGTTCTTAAACAAACATTGATGCGTTTTTATAAAATCTATCTTTAAAATGCATAAAAACAAATTACATCTCTTGCGGGTGAATTTCTCACAAACGTGATAGAAAATATGCACTGAAAACAAATTCCTACAAGTTTAAAAAAAAAACATTTAAACAATTTAGATAAGCTGTTATGTGTTATTTTCAGTATCTTTTATTAATATTTTTAACAGTCTAGAAACATATTTTGTAAGTAAAATATTATTATTATAATATTTCAAAAAACTTAAGCCTAAAACGAAAAACTTAAAACTTTTGTTTTTATTATTTTATTATTTTTTATAAATCAGTAGGAAATTAAAAGTTTTTACGTATAATGTCTAAAAACAAGTAATTCTCCTTGAGTATATTTATTCCAGGGAAAACCAATTATTCAAATAGTTGTAGCAATTCTGAAGATAATTTAATCAAATATAATTTTTGTTTATTAAAAAAGGCTACACTATTGATATTCAACCAAAGCTTTAAATTCAAATTCGGTTCAAATTAAATTCTAATTAATCTGTTTGTTTTAAAAAGCATATCAAAATTCAATGCATAATAACTTCAATTTCCAGCAATTCAACTGCTTATCTCTCACAGAGAAATGCATAAGATTTCATATCCTTTATTGAAATCTAAATTATTATTCTGCATCTGTGTGAAATCAGTTAATTCCCACTTTACATCCAATCACTTGAGAGAGCACAGTAAATCT
Organism: Caerostris extrusa; assembly: GCA_021605095.1. Lineage (NCBI taxonomy): Eukaryota > Metazoa > Arthropoda > Arachnida > Araneae > Araneidae > Caerostris > Caerostris extrusa. The sequence continues at coordinate 108,026 of BPLR01013031.1, read as the reverse complement.
CGAATCTTTAGAGTAAAGGCAATGACATTAAAAACACATTTTTTTTTTTTTTTTATGTTTCAAAAAGAAAATGACACCACCAACTCTGAAAAAAAAAAAATCAAACACATGGATAAGCGAGCTGTCAGATTTCGTCGAGAGAGAAGATATTTCAAGCATTAAAGTTAAGATATTTTCTCTGAAGACTAAAAGAAAGAAAGAAAAAAAAAACCTACATAAACACTTTGAGGCACCGTTTTTACAAATGAAGGATAGTTTCCTATTTAAACTTGCAATAATAAATGGTTAAAAAGTAGAGTTTGAAGTCGTGCTTAAAAAATTGATTTCTTCATCTAGGGAAATGTACGCTCTGGTAATAGAAGCTTTCGCAAAAAGGAAAAATAAAATTTTTCCAGTAGTATATGAATTATGAAAATATCTTTGATCTCTTTTTCCTACCTGGTACGGGTTTTGAAGATGCATTTAGTTTGGAAATGCTTATGTTACTTGGGGAATATCTTCTGGATTGCTTGAAATTAATTCTTCCAGTGGGAGTCCGCGTAGAGATTCTTAAACAAACATTGATTCGTTTTAATAAAATCTATCTTTAAGATACATAAAAGCAAATTACATCTCTTGCTGGTGAATTTCTTACAAACGTGCTAGAAATTATTCATTGAAAATAAATTTCAACACCAGAAGAACTATCTGCTATCTAGCATCTCTGCTTTAGAAGAACTATCTGCTATCTAGCATCTCTGCTTTAGAAGAACTATCTGCTATCTAGCATCTCTGCTTTAGAAGAACTATCTACTATTTAGAACTAGCTATTTAGAAGAACTATCTGCTATTTAGAACTAGCTATTTAGAAGAACTATCTGCATTTAATATACTTATATATATATATATATATATATATATATATATATATATATATATATATATATATTATTATTATTAAAAAAAACTATACTATTGATATTCCATCAATGAATTAAAATTAAAATCGTTAATATATTAGTATATATTAAAAAAGACCATACTATTAATATTCCATCAATGCATTAAAATTAAAATTCATTTCAAATTCAATTAAAATTAAAATTCAATTTAATTCATTTGTCTTAAAACCTTAAATCTCAATGCATTATAACTTCAATATCTAGCAATTCAATTGCTTATCTCTTACTTAGAAATGCATCTTATTTCATATCTCCAATTGAAATCTAAATTATTCTTCTGCATCTGTGTGAAATCAGTTAATTCCCACTTTACATCCAATAACTTGAGAGAGCACAGTAAATCACGAATCATTAGATTAAAGGCAACGGCGTTAAAAAACACGTTATTTTTTTCTGTTGCCAAAGAAAATGACACCACCAACTCTAAAAAAAATAAAATAATCAAACACATGGATAAGCGAGCTGTCAGATTTCGTCGAGAGAGAAGATATTTCAAGCATTAAAGTTAAGATATTTTCTCTGAAGACTAAAAGAAAGAAAGAAAAATAAACCTACATAAACACTTTGAGGCACCGTTTTACAAATGAAGGATAGTTTCCCATTTAAACTTGCAATGATAAATGGTTAAAGAAGTAGAGTTTGAAGTCGTGCTTAAAAAAATTGATTTCTTCATCTAGGGAAATGCACGCTCTGGTAATGGAAGCTTTCGCAAAAAGGAAAATAAAATTTTTTCCAGTAGTATATGAATTATGAAAATATCTTTGATCTCTTTTTCCTATCTGGTAAGGGCTTCAAGATGCATTTAGTTTGGAAATGCTCATGCTACCTGGGGAATATCTTCTGGAATGCTTGAAATTAATTCTTCCAGTGGGACTCCGAGTAGAGGTTCTTAAACAAACATTGATGCGTTTTTATAAAATCTGTCTTTAAGATACGTAAAAGCAAATTACATCTCTTGCTGGTGGATTTCTTACAAACGTGATAGTAAATATTCATTGCAATCAAATTTCAACACGTTTAGAAAAAAACCATCTGCATATAATATGTATATTTTTTATTAAGAGAGTATATTATTGATATTCAATCAATGCATTAAAATTAAAATTCATTTTAAATTCAATTAAAATTAAAATTCATTTTAAATTCAATTAAAAATTAAAATTAAATTAAATTTATTTGTTTTAAAACATTAAAACTCAACGCATTATAACTTCAATATCCAGCAATTCAATCGCTTTCCTCTTACTTATAAATGCATCAGATTTCATGTCTCTTATTGAAATCTAAATTATTCTTCTGCATCTGTGTGAAATCAGTTAATTCCCACTTTACATCCAATCACTTGAGAGAGCACAATAAATCACGAATCATTAGATTAAAGGCAATGACGTTAAAAAACACATTTTTTTCTCTGTTGCAAAAGAAAATGACACCACCAACTCTAAAAAAAAAAAAAAAAAGAAAAAGAATCAAACACATGGATAAGCGAGCTGTCAGATTTCGTCGAGAGAAAGATATTTCAAGCATTAAAGTTAAGATATTTTCTCTGAAGACTAAAAGAAAGAAAGAAAAAAAATAAACCTACATAAACATTTTTAAGGCACCGTTTTACAAATGAAGGATCGTTTCCCATTTAAACTTGCAATGATAAATGGTTAAGTAAGTAGAGTTTGAAGTCGTGCTTAAAAAATCTGAACTCTTCATCTAGGGAAATGCACGCTCTGGTAATGGAAGCTTTCGCAAAAAGGAAAAAATAAATTTTTTTCCAGTAGTATATGAATTATGAAAATATCTTTGGTCTCTTTTCCTACCTGGTAAGGTTTTGAAGATGCATTTAGTTTGGAAATGTTCATATTACCTGGGGAATATCTTCTGGAATGCTTGAAATTAATTCGTCCAGGGGGAGTCCGCGTAGAAGTTCTTAAACAAACATTGACGCGTTTTATGAAATCTTTCTTTAAGATACATAAAAGTAAATTACATCTCTTTGCTGGTAAGTTTCTTACAAACGTGCTAGAAAACATTCATTGCAAATCAATTTCAACACGTTTAGAAGAAGCATCTGTACTTAATATACTGATATAATTTTTTGATTAAAAAAGACTATACTATTGATGTTCCATAAAAGCACTAAAAAATTAAACGTCGTTAATAAACTTATATATATATATTTTTATTAAAAAAATACTATACTATTGATATGCCATCAATGCATTAAAATTACAATTCATTTCGAATTCAAATAAAATTAAAAATTCAATTTAATTTGTTTTTTTTAAACATATTAACAAGCAATACATTATAACTTCGTTATGCAGCAATTCAATTGCTTATCTCTCAAATGCATCAGATTTCATATCTCTTATTAAAATATAAATTATTCTTCTGCATCTGTGTGAAATCAGTTAATTCCCCTTTACATCCAATCACTTGAGGGAGAACAGTAAATGACGAATCATTAGATTAAAGGCAACGACTTTAAAAAACATATTTTTCTGTTGCTAAAGAAAATGACACCACCAACTCTGAAAAAAGAAAAGAATCAAACACATGGATAAGCGAGCTGTCAGATTTCGTCGAGAGAGAAGATATTTCAAGCATTAAAGTTAAGATATTTTCTCTGAAGACTAAAAGAAAGAAAGAAAAAAATAAACCTACATAAACATTTTGAGGCACCGTTTTGCAAATGAAGGATAGTTTCCCATTTAAACTTGCAATGATAAATGGATAAAGAAGTAGAGTTTGAAGTCGTGCTTAAAAAATTGATTTCTTCATCTAGGAAATGCACGCTGTGGTAATGGAAGCTTTCGCAAAAAGGAAAATAAAATTTTTCCAGTAGTATATGAATTATGAAAATATCTTTGATCTCTTTTCCTACCTGGTAAGAGTTTTGAAGATGCATTTAGTTTGGAAATGCTCATGTTACCAGGGAATATCTTCTTGAATGCTTGAAATTAATTCTTTCATGGGGAGTCCGCGTAGAGGTTCTTAAACAAACATGGATGCGTTTTTATAAAAGCCATCTTTAAGATACATAAAAGCAAATTACATCTCTTTCTTGGGAATTTCTTACAAACACGCTAGAAATATTCATTGAAAAGAAATTTCAACGTGTTTAGAAAATCCTTTACACGTAGAAAAAAACACTTTAAAAAATTTAGATAAGCTGTTATGTGTTATTTCAAAATCTTTTATTAATATTTTTATTAGTTTAAAACTATTTTTCCAAGTAATTATTTTCATAACATTTAAAAACACAATTTGCCAATGAAAAACACTAAGGTTTAAAACGAAAAGTTTTAACATTTTTAATCTTCTTTTTTTTATTATTATTTTTGGTAGATTTTCGTAGAGCATCTCTTGGGAATTAAAATTTTTACGTATAATCTACAAAAAAAGGGCTACTCTCCTTGAGTATATTTATTCCAGTAAAAATCAATTATTCAAAAACAGAGAAAATACAAACAACATATTAATGTTACAGTATTTCCTAACAATAATATGGTTCAGAACTTAATTGAACTGTCCATTAATTATATTTTCAAATAAATAAATTTATATATATATATATATATATATATATATATATCCTATACATATATATATCTCCTTTCCATCAGTTTAGCATTGTAGCATTTTTTCACAGGAAGAGTTGTGGCATTTCTTTCTTTCTCAGGGAAATAAACATATGTTCTTTGTCAAAATTTGACAGCAGATATGCAGTGTTGTGGGTAGTTATACTACATGCAATTAGTGTTTTATACTAATGAGAACAACCTGTCACTCAAATCTGATAGCAGATATTCAGTGCCCTGTATAATGAGACTCATAAAATAGCTTTTGTCGGTGCGACCTAAACATGTTGAAACAATTATAGATAGAATATGAACTGCATCAGGAGTTGTGGCATCGTGATTGGTGATAAACCACTGGCTGAGAAAATGTCCACTCCAATGGGAAGTGAGGAAAGCTGACCCTCCTCTTGTAGGATTTTCTTAAAGGGAGACTTTTGGAGAAGAAAGAAAAGAGTTCTGCGATGAGTCGATACGAAGTTCTGTTTTTCTCTTTTTCTCTGAAGTGACTGAACAGGCTGGAATTTCCACCTGTTTCCAAAGTGAGTCCCTAGTGGTTTCACATACCACGTGGTGTAATAATTAAGGTCTTCAACTTTCTTTTATATTTAATAGAAAATCACAAAATAATTAATTTATCAAATTTAAATTAATATTGAAGGTCAAAAATTAAATTATTATTTCAACATGCTACTTTTTTAAAACTGTTACAGGCTAATGATAAAAAATGCTTAATATTCCCCACAGAAGAAAATATAAAATATTAATAAAATGCATTACATTATGGAAAACTGTATTATGAAAATAGAACATGCTAGTGGTAGCAAAGATTAATTAGTCATTACGCATAGTTGTTTACTTATTGGTTAAATATGTCATATTCTTATTTCCATTTCGAAATATTTGTATTTCGGTTTAATTTATAAATTCTTGATATATATTATTTGTTCTCTGAATTAATTATTTTAACTGACTAAATGTTATAGTGTCTTTTTACATCATAGGAAAATAATTGGTTGTATAAAATACCGCATTAAACATTTTCTTTTTAATTAAATATTAATTTATCATAGCTAATACTTATAAGTAAATATTTATTAATAAGTTTACATTTAAAAAAACAGAATCTTTCAATGTAAAAAAAGCAGAACTATTTTCAAAATTTTCAGATCTGTCTGCAACTTTGGTTAAATTAATATATTTATCTTATAATAGCTTTAAGGCTTATCGTTTATTTTAATATTCTAATTTCCAATCTTTATTTTACACTTTTATAAAATATGTAAATTTTGTTATCATTAATCTAACATAGTTAAATATAATATTTTTAATGTCTTAATAAAAAGAATGAATTTATTAGGTATATACATGATCTATTTTTGTTATTTCCTTATTAAATTCTATTTACATTATTATATACCTTATATATTATATACCATATTTCCTATAAACTCTATTTACATTATAATATTTGAATTCCGGTTTAATTTATATATTCTTGATATTTTATTTTTTTCATGATATGAAAATAATTGGTTGCATAAAAACTGCGTTAAACATTTTCTTATCTAATTAAATATTAATTTATCATAGTTAATATTTATAAATAAAATTATTAATAGGTTAACATTATATTTTATAGATTATATTTTACATAATTATACATTACATACATATACATTATATTTTACATAACATTTATACAATATATTTTACATAACATTTATACATTACACTTATACATAAAATTTATACCTAACATATATACATTATATTCAATTTTTCAGTTACATTTCATTAGTTTTGAGTAAATAAGAAATCTTTTTTTTTTTTTTCCTGAATATAAAAATAAAATCGGCTTACCTTTATTTTTTGCAAAGGAGAAAAAAAAACCGGTTAACTCAAAATTCAATTCAGAGTATAATAAAAACAGTATTAAATTTAGCTTAGAGAAAAGTGGACTAATTTATATTCATTACCTTCACTCTCAAACAAGTCACTGCGTTCTAGTAGAAAATTCGGCAGAAGTTTAACTTGGGGGCAAATGCTCTTTTCTTCCGATGCAATGTAGCATTATCCATAGGCCGTATTGAAGTAGATCTCTGCTCCAGAAATCCGGTGGCATTATAGGTAATGATGATCAAACATCGTAGGGTAGTCCAGTCATGTATAAAGCTCAAGTCACGTGATTGGGAGTAAATTTAGTGACATCTAGGTCCCATTCCGCGGAATAGTCCTGGAGTGCAAAGTAGGAGATGCATTGATTGGACCAAAAGGAAATAAGAAAGACTGCATGAATGGCTTTTTCCCCCAGATGATTCTGGCTGTGACGAAAAGTATGCCTTATGTATCTTGTGTAAGGAACAACCTATTGCATTATTAGTTTTATTAATTGGATATCATAAATGTAAACACCATCTTAAACAAATTAATAGGTATGATGTAATGTGGCACGTTATTACTCTGTTTTAGAAAAATATTTTCAGTTTTGGTAAATATTCTTTAGAAAAATATCTGTACAGAATTAAAGTTTTTAGATTTTTTTTTTTAGTATTCGCCTTACTTAATATAAACTGTCTCATTAAAATAATAATTTTTATATGAGTATTCCCAACAATGTTTTAACCATTAATATGTAAGCATAATAATACAAACAAAATTTTGGAAAATATTATATTCTAATATTTCATAATGAAACTAATAGTAAACTTAAAGTAAAACAATTAAATTAATAGTATACTGAAACTAAAGCAATGAAAGTAATACTGTAAATTTTTTACATTGTTATTATTTTAACAGTAATTAAGGTGTTAATAAGTTACTAAAGTAATCACTATTTGGTGCAGTAAAAAGTTTATCGCGATTTTGAATTTTTGAACATGCACACACGCACACAAACACACAGATATATTTATATATATATATATATATATATATATATATATAATTTCTTGGTTGGTTTTAGTGTTTGATACTTGCTATCTTTTCTAAACCATATATTTGATGTTTTCAGATTCTTCCCTCTTCAGTTTAGTAATTGCTTGGCTATTTGCTTTATGTTATATGCTAAGCATTATTCGTAATTTCTGATCACTTTTAAGATAATCTTTAAACCCATATTGATGTTAGCATTTAATCTGTTGTTTATAGTGGTGGATCAAGAGACAGGATCATCCGATTAGTAGAAACACCTCAAAATTATTTTATACTGTATTGTTTACATTTGATGAAGATAGATTCCCAATATATTTATTTATAAAGGGTTCACAATCGAACGAAATTAACTTGTATTTGCATTTTATGTAATAGCAAAAAAAAATAAAAAATAAAATAAATAAATAACATTAGGCTCTTCCATTTTCGACTCCAAGCACTGATGCACTAAAGCTGTAACAGATTCAAAGCAAAAAAAAAGTGAAAACTTTTAGAGACTCCTATACTATCCATGCAACATATAACATTAAGAAATTAAAAAATAATTAATATTATGTATTTGCAATGTCCATTGAATAAAACGCCTAGCATGTAATCTGACTATCGATTTAAAACATAAATACAAAATATGGCAGGCTTTTATGGCATCAGTTGTTGAGACTACTATTCGAGGAAATTGGGTTTTTTTTTCCTTCATAATTGTGGTGTAATACAGTTGGTGTGTAGCTAGAGGAAATATAATGGAATATGTACACATATAATAATTTTAAATATTTAGCTTTAAAAATATAAGGTACATTATGAAACTCCTTCGTATAAATTTCATTTCCATATAAATTATCACAATTTACGTTTAATTTAAAGTTTATAATCTATCTTTTTTTTTTTATTTTGAAAAACAAAGTTAATTTTTAATAATGAATATCTACATGAAAAGGATAGATTTACTTTATTTATTTTGATTTAGAAATACAAATTAAAAAACTTCCTTCGTTAGGTAAATGCTACCAGTTGTAAGCAACTAAGAGTAAATAAAAGTTCACAGTGCCTATTAAAATTATAACATTTTGTCAAAAACATGTAGCTTTTTTTTAAACCTAAAAAGGTGTATACAATATTATAATTAGTGAAAAGAAATTTTGTATACGTTTATAAATAATTTATTTATAAAAGATTTCTTTTAAAAGTTTTATTTCTTGTAATCTTCAAATATTAAATACAGTGAAGTCCTGATTATCCGAACCCGCTTAAACTAAATTTTTGTTTTAAACGAATTGCTGAACAAAAAAAAATCTGTATAGGCTTTTTCTCCATTTTGACAAAAAAATTATTACGTCTTCTCAACCATCTTTTATTCCAATAAGCTTTGAGAAGAGAACAGTAATAAGTGAGCTACTAACTTATACTTCCACTCTTAATTAAGGAAAGTGAGCTTGCATTCCTCCAAGAAATAGGGACAATTTCCTACTACCTTGTCGGATTATCGAAAAAAGAGCAAAAATTATAGAAAACATGATTGCAGACATGGTAGAAAACCGCTAATAAAAGAGCGAAGGTGAGGAAAACATATGAAAATAACATATTCCGAAAGTCTAAGTTCGTTTGGAAGAACTATGCAAAATATTTAGAGGTAAGATTAGGTTACATCTGTAATTCTAATGTTACTTATGTACCGACACAACATTACAGCTAGAAATGTTTATCGTCATACAAACAAAAAATATCAAAGACTTCTTCAAATGTACAATTTCATTCCTCAATTTTATGAAAGTAATGCAAGTGTACATCATAAGAATTGTATATACATTTAATATCATAAAAATTAATATATTGTGAAATATAAATGTAAATTTATATTTCACAATAATGAAATCAAAGAAATTTATAGAAGAAATACATTGCTTCGGGAACTTCAAACGAGTAATCATTATTAGTTGGCCTACAGACTCTCACTGGAGTGAAATTTCGCGCACCTTGCGTATCGTGTTTTTGGCGAATCTATAATTATCTGCGAATCTGCGTTCTTCCACGAATCTATAATTATCTGACTTTAAATGTGTTAAATGTCTCTAATTGTAGGTGTGTGGTGTTGTACGTATGTAAATAAAGCTGTGAGTTCTCCACCCTGTACCTCAAGTATTCCAATCCACCCTACACCTCCAATCTGGTTAGCCGAACCTACATTATGTTTAAAATCTCCATCAGTATCAAGGTATTTGCATTAGTATTTCATATAATTTTTTTCCTCGTTATGAAATTAAGAAAGAAATAGTTTTCGTTGCGTCTTTAAAAATACCTACAAATGCATTATAATATATTCTATTTTGATGCTTGGAATTATAAATTGGCTCGTTATGATGAATAATTTCCTAAGTATTAAAAATTTATTAATATTTCTACCAACTTTAAAAAAATTCTTTAACACAAAATGCATTTTCATATTTTTGAAACTGCTGAGCTCTTTGCGAGATTATTTGTTAAAAAAAAAAAATTCATCAGCTCTGAAACCGAAATTAAAAGTGAAACTCGAAATTCAAAAAGTCAATATGAACGAGGCATATTTTACATTTCAAAGACATTTTGAGAGGCACACGCGAAAACCACAATCTACATTTCATCAATAGAAAAAAAAAAAACTAATTACTACTGAGACCAAAGAAATTTACAGAAGAAATACATTACTTGGGGAAACTTCAAACGAGTAATCATTATTAGCAGTGGAAACGTAAAACAAAATATTCACTTTGTTATTTTTTTATTAACATCTACGCTTTGCTCCTTCGAGAATCGAAGGTAATTAATTATACAAAGTTCAAGCTTTCGACCGGCCCTAACTAATTAAGCAGAACGAGGTAAAGAAAAATCTGTTTTCGTGACTGATACATTCTATGGATTACACCTCTGTAATCCTGGTACGTACTAGTTAATTATGGCTATGCCCTAGGTTATGTTCTCCATCAATTTATCTGCTTCTTTTGCTTTTCTTGCATCCAAGATTCTTGGTTAAAGCGGTTTGAATTAGAGTTCGATCGGTTTGTGTAATGGAAAGATGAAACAGCTCATTTTGGTGAGGAAGGAAGCACAGCCTGGAAGATAAGTGAAGTCAATAAACTATAGTCGTTTTCCGAGGAACTGATTTGATTATTTTCCAATGTGTTAACGAGTCGAACCCCAATTTAAAGCTGTACATTATTTCGAAAATTGAAAATGCTTCGAAATAATTATTTTCAATGCAGAACTGGCGAATTCGATAACGACTGAATTCGATAACGTAATCAACTGCGAATTTGTTCAGTATGTTAAAAACAAAACATAATCTAATTTATTAGGAATAATATTGAAAAATATCAAAATCAAATCTAAAGTTTTGTCATCTTGTCGTTAATTCGAATAACAGTCTTGCAAAAAATGCAATTATAAATCAAAAGAATCTTGTATTGTAGCCACTGATTTCAACATTGATCTGAAACTCCATGTTGATTGCAGCAGACAGTATATTACGCCTCGAAAGTCTGCTTGAAATATTGTCTCAAAAACGTCTGCTTAAAATATTGTCTGTTGCAAATATTATATCACAAAGTCTGGTTTTATTGAAAGATCTGCTTCAGAATATTTTCCCAAATTCAGATGGAGCTAACCTTTAAAAATCTACCAAGAAAGTATAGTTTCTCCATAATGTCAATGATTCCAATTTGAAGACAGACTAACAATAAGGTTACAATAACGGACGATTCAGGTTCAAACTCCTGTTGTTGACGCAGTCACTACTTTAAGAAAAGAGAAGATCGGTTTGTGTAATAGAAAGATGAAACAGCTCCATTTTGTTGCGAAAGGAAGCACAACCTGGAAGATAAGTGAAGTCAATAAACTATTGTCACTTCCGGAGGAACTGATTTGATTATTTTCCAATGTGCCAACGAGTTGTACCCCAATTTAAAAGACTGTACATTATATCGAAAATTGAAAAAGTTTCGTAATAATTATTTTCAATGCAGAACTCTCAATTCGGTAACGTTGCTTTAGATCGGCAGAAAGAAAACATAATAATCTAATTTATTAGGAGTAATATTGAACAAATATCAAAATCAAATCTAAAGTTTTGTCACCTTGTCGTTAATTCGAAGGCACAGTCTGAAAGAAAGGCAATTATAAATCAACAAGAATCATGTATTGAATCAACTGATTTCAACAATGATGAAACTCTATGTTGATTGCAGCAGACTACATACTACATACCTCTGAAAGTCTGCTTGAAATATTGTCTGTTACAAATATCGTCTACCACAAAGTTTGGTTGAATTGAAAGATATGTTGCAAATATTGCTAGCACAAAGTCTGCTTTTTTGATTGAAAGATCTGCTTTAGAATATTTTTTTCAAATTGAATAGCAGTTTTGCAAAAAAGGCAATTATGAATCAGCAAGAAGCCTGTACTGAAGCCCCTGATTTCAACAATTGTGAAACTGCATGTTGATCGCAGCAGACTATATATTACGCCTCGACAAAGTCTGCTTGAAATATTATCTATTGCAAATATTGCCTTTCACAAATTCTGCTTGAAATATTGTCTGTTGCAAATATTACCTATGAAAAGTCTGCTTGTATTGAAAGACATGCTTCAGAATATTTTCCCAGTCGGCGCAGCTACCCTTAATTATCCTCCATGAAGGTATAGTTTACACATAATATCAATGATCCCAATTTGAAGACAGGCTACCCTACAAGGCATCTCAGATTCAAAACCCATGGTATTGTTACAGTCATTATTTTTCTAAACTAGAAGATGATGATAATATCAAAAGATGATGATTTAGACAGCATATATAAAGAGTTGCGTTGACATTTAGGCTACTCTGTGATATTTTCAGCTTTGTTTTCCCACATGAAACCCAAATGTTAAACAGTTTCCTCTAAAAACTCCTCCCGAAAAACAATGTCGTTTCTTGTCGTTAAAATGTCTGTATGTACATACTATAAGTACACTTATGTGCAGCAAAAAAAATAATGATAAATAAAGAAATACCGTTAGTGAACTCCCTTGACACATATTAGTGGCAATGAAATTCTTGACTTATGCAGAAGACGATCCTTGATTTACATAAAAAAAGGGGTAAATTATGCAACACAAAAAAAAAAAAAAAAAAAAAAAAAATCAGAAATTTATAAGTTTTAAAAAATTATATTCCTTTTATAAACAAACTTCATTTATAAGATTTGGATATAACCCTGGGGTCAAAACAATTGATATTTATTAAATGGAAAATTATTCGATACTGGTCTATTAACAAGCTACAAATAACATTAGACGATTAAATAGGTCCATTTAATGCATAAACCTTATTACAACAAAGAAAAAAAATTGAAGGCAATCCATATTTTTATAAATACTAATCGGTCTCTTGGGAAAAGAATGATAATTATTAAAAATTATTATAACAATATTAATTTTTACAATAATAATAATTCCAATAGAACATCAAATATAACTGTCTGGGAATTTTTCAAAGGTAAATGAATAAATAAAGGAACCTGTAATCAGAAGATATTAGATATGACATAGTGAAATTTCTATCAGAATTTGTATGTAACGGAATACCTTTTTGGGGAATTTACATTCCGTGCTGATGAAAAGTTATTATTGGATAAATCATTTGAATAAAGCAGTAATATATTTTCAGGAATAAGGTACGTCAGAATTTTTGAAGATAATTTAGAATTTAGAATTCTGAATTTAGAACAGGTAGAGTATTGTAGAGTGCATTACATCTTTACTTTCACTAGAGAGGAGAAGTCAAATATATTAATTACAATTAATGTAAAACTTGCAGAATTTAAAGACATCAATTATGAATTGAACTGAATAATTAAGAATTATAAGAAAATTACCGAAACATTTGTAAAAATCAAAATTAGGATATTAAGAATAAACATGTTTGTAAATGCCAATTTAATTTTTAATCTTAATGTAAGATTAGTGTATCTATAAATGATAAAATTGAATAAATAATTATTATGTTCAATTTTAAAATCCTCCTTCTTTAATGTATAATAAAAGCATTTACGTTACAATAAAATTAAATTGAATGAGGTATTAAATTATAGATGAAATGCATACTATTATTTATTTACACAATTATTTTTTTACAAAGAAATGATTCAATAATTTAATTAATGTCTTTTTTTATTTGCAAAAAACTATTACCTAAATTTCAATTTCAGAGATAAGGCAAAAAAAAATGAATTATATATTAATATTCTTTTTAAACACAGATATTTTTCCTTTTGATTGGAAAACATTATTTATCAGAAATCATATCAAATTGATTTTGGAAGGGTATCTTTCAATATTAGATGCTTGTATTTGTTTTGTTGTAAGATCATATTTCATTGATTAATCTGTAAAAACGGTAAAACATTTGGTACTACAGTAAATAAAAAAAAAAATTATTTTTCTTAAGATCATCTTCAATCTTTTAATTATAATGTTTTATTTTTATTTAAAATTATATTATAGTTGTAAATTAGCGATAATAATGTAATATTGTATTTTATAGTGTATTTTATTTAATAACATGCAAAATTTCAAACTAATGTATGAAAGAATGTAAATAAACATGTAAATATAAGCATGTAAATAAACTAATTCGTTAAAATAGTTTTGTTTATACTTCAATTCTATATCTAATGTTATTTTTAATTTGATTATTGTTTTATTTATTTATTTTTTTCATTTCTGCTTAATTTTTATATGAAACATAAAATAAAATATATATATATATTATTTCATGTTGAAATTTCTTCAATCACTTAGTTTGTACAAATATTGCATAAAAATTTAAATGATTTTAAAATTAAATAAATATGGAAATGTAATAACATCAATGGAAAGAATAAGAAGAAGTATTAACAAAAATGATCACAAAAATAATTGAAATTTAAAATACACACAAAAATGAAATATTTTTTCAAATAAATACATAAGAAACAAAATCAAAAATACGAATAAAATGACTGTATATATTTGTTTTGGTCAGACTAAACTGGAGGCCATTAAATGGATTTTCTCTTTAAAATGCTTCTTGACATGTTTTTTTGCCACTAAGTTAAGTATAATGCAGGAAAACGACGATCAGAATAAGAGTTAATTTGCTATCAAATAAACTGCTTTTACACTCAAATTAGAATCAGTGAAATTAACATTTAAAATTTACATGACTTTTTACAAATTTTGTTGAAAAAGTTAGTAGAAAAATTGACATGAAAAATAGTTGGACAAAAATCTTGAAATCAACACAAAAAGGAAGTAAAATATTATAAATACACAACAAAATGTCAGAATATCCTATTGCTCTTGGCAAGGTCAAACTACATAGATTTGCTTTTTAAAGTAATATTTAGCAATTTTTTTTTTCAGCTGAACTATGTTATAAGTAAGAAAAAAAGTGCTGAGAATAGTTAGTTTAGTGAAGATAACTAAATTTTATACTAACTAACACAAGAAAATCAATTTACAAGCTCTTTTTATAAAGTAGAAAAATTAATCTCTTACAAAGTAGTTGAAAAGGTTGATAAAGGGTCGTAATTGTTGGAGCTTCGTCAAAAAAACCTTTAATCGTCTGGGAAGGGAGAATTCCAAAAGAGTAAGGAACATTTATTATGCTGATTTTCATTTTATTTCTTAATTTGCTAAAATATTAGTCCTCCAATGAAAACAAAAACAGTATTATTTTGCTCTATCTCAAACTATACATTTATATAAAACATTTTCAAAATAAAAACTAACCAAAATTGTAATAACATATAGTTAAAAACACTATATTTCAGAAACATTATTATAAATTTTATTTTTTTTAATTAGATAAAATTAGCAGTTCAATAACGATTCATTTCAATGAAATAGATCATTTTAAAAATGATTTGTAGAATAAGTTTGAATTTAGATTGAAAAGAGGAAAATTTAATAGATAAAAGTACATATACATAGAGAACAAAATAATAATTATTTTTTATTCATCCAAATAATACTTTCAGTTCAATGAATACATATTTTAAAATTATTCTAAGTTGGAAAATGTAATCGAATGTTCATTGTATTTCAAAGAGCAAAAACATGAATTTTAAAAGTTTGTTACAAATATTGCATATAATATAATTTTCTTTTATTCATAAAATTTTTACAGTTACTATGAATAGATGAATATTAACCACATCTTTACATGTCTCATTTAAATTGAAAGAGTTATTTCTATCATTGCGTTATTTGAGGAGATTTGGAAACAGAATTTTCAGACATAACGCTGAAATAAAATTTTTTTAAAAAATAATTTCAAAATTCGTTAAAATACAGAATTCACAACTAGTAGCAGAGTTTTTTTTTAAATAGGAAATTGCTTCACAAGGAAAATTCCTCGATTTAAAAGTGAATTTTATAGCCAGTTTACGACAATTTTTACTTCAATAGATGTACTAAATCAAATATGACTATTTCTATTTCATGTTCTTTAGGTTGTAGAAAATTGCATGCAAAATATCTAAATCTATCTATATTTCAAAAATATTTAAATTGTTGAAGGAATAATATAAAACTTTATCAAATATTTTCGTTTTAAGAAAAGTTTTAGAAAATGGGAAATTCATACATTCAAATTTAACTAGTTTGAACATAACACTGAATTATATTAATAAATGCAAAGCAATAATGTATATATATATATTAATTTATATATATATATATATATATATATATATATATATATATATATATATATATATATATATAAATTAATTTTTTATGAAAAATTAAAAATTATTTATTATTTCAAAATATCTAACGCAATCAAAGAAATTAATTTATCATTTTTTAAATATTTTTCAACTATTTCAAAATTAAAATTCAGCAAATATCGAAATTCTTGGATTTTAAAGATTATGACTTAAAAGACCCTCTTTCTTATTTATTATTTATTTAGTCCAAAAAAAGAAAAACTAAATTTAATTTTATGATAGAGGAAGTATCCATAATTAAAATTTCTCTATATCGTAAATAACTCTCTATTTTTTTCTTAGCGATACGAAAATCTAAGGAAACATGTTAAAAATATTACTTTTCAATAAGATATACATATATATATATATATATATATATATATCGAATATTTTTAAATTATTATGAATTATGAAAACAAAAATAATCAGGGAAAGTCAAACATACAACAAAATACAGTCTTCGAGAATAAATGATTTAATCAAAATTATTTAACAAGCTAAGATTACAAATTGATGACTTTCGACGAAATTAAAATTTTTAATATTAGTCTTTCTGAGTGTCGTGTGATGTTTACAGGAATGAAATTGAGATAAGGTGTAGAAATTTAATTACTTTTTTATCACGAGCATGTTTATTTAATCTTTAATTAAGGTTCTAATCTATTTCACTTCACTTTTCGACTCCTACATGAAATTTAAAATTTAATACAATTGTGTATTAATATCAGAAACGTTTTTTATTTACATTAATTTTTTTTTTTTTTTCAGTTGTAGTATTTTTTTTAAAAGAAGAAAAAAAAAATATATTAATAAAACTGAATGCTGTCATCTACTCAGCATACTTTTTTTTGAATTTGAAAATACTTCAATGTCATATTTCATAATAGCTCCAAGATATAAACTATTTTTGCAAATGAAGTTCATAGCTGTCAGCGGATTAATTTGTGATATTTCAAATGGAGAGAAAAAGTTTCAAAATTATCATGTCTACAAAGTCTAATAATTTTTTAAAAAAATTACGTCTAAGTCATTAAATTAGACCAAAAATATGTTTTATACGTTTCAAATTATTTAATAATGAATTAATAAATAATTTCATGAATTATTTTATTTTCAAGCCAATAAGTTAAGCGAATAAAACTGCAATAACAACTTTTTTTTTTTATGATTACTTTATCGGTAAACAGGAATAATGATATCATGAAAATGTGTTTTAATTGAGAGACATTAAATCAAATAGATTGTTAAATGGACTAATGAAGATGCACGCATTTTTACATTACATGAAAAATTAATAATATTTTTAAAAAAAAAAATAGTTACAAATATATAATTTAATCAAACCTCATTTGCTGTTTCTTTTTATAAATTTTATCAAAATGGAATATAACATTACATTAAGAATGAATTATATAGAATTAAGAATATAACATTACATTAAATATACACAATTAATACTTTAAAAATTGTTTTGTAAATCACCCTGAAATGGATGTATTTTAATAAAATAACAAAATACATGAAAAAAATATTTTAGCAGAATGTATTAAAAACATTAAATTTTTTGAAGAAACAGTGTGATATTTTTTAACTAAAACTTTTAATTACTGGTTGTTTTTTAATCAGTATGTCTTTTGGAATTATGTAATCAATTTTCCCCTTTAATATTTAATGCTTTTTGTAAGATATTTTACATATTATTCATATTTTTTATTTTTAATAATACAACAGACAATCAAAAATATCAACATATTTTTTAAATTTTTGGGAAAAATGAAAAAATTATTTCTTTTTCAAAAACACCTAACTTAAATAAAAAATTATTTTACAACATTTTGTGAATTATATCAAAATTAATGTTTTTCAATTAATATTAAAAATTTTTAAATATAGAAGATTATCAATTTAAACGGCCCTCACGTTTATTTATTTCAAAACAGAATAAAAAAAAATTATTTTTATGATAGTTAAAATATTCAAAACTAGCACTTCTATATCAGCAAATAGCTTATGTTCAAAAAATAGTTTTTGTTGACAACTGTATTTTCGCTTTCGAAGGGAATGTGTATTGTCATAAATTTAAAAAAAAAAATGCATAAAAAACCATGTTTATCTTTATAAGAAATATGGTATTTATTCCAAACATTAACAATTTTTTTCATTATTTGTACTACTTTTGTTGAGTAGATTCTCCTAGCTATTAAATCAAAGTAAAGAAAAATAGGAGAAAAACATTTCATGGGTTATGGAGGAACAAAAACGAGAATCTTAGTAATCTGGAGCACGAAGAAGCTAAAAGTTCATAAATGGAAGCAATTTTTTATAGTTATATGGGGTAATTTTTTATCCTTTTGTTCCAAATTCCAAACTACAGTGAAGAGAATATTATCTTGGGCATTTAAAATATTGTTTTAAGTTTATTGTTTGCTGACTGATATCAGATTTCCAATGTATGAGATTGGTAAAGATATAATGATAAAAATAAATTTCTTAAACTGAGTTTGGTTATTAATTCTGCTTATATTTCTACACAATAAGTCAAAATGCTTCTAATTCATAAAAAAACAGATTTTTTTTTAAAATATATAACAAATTACGCTGTCCTATGAATTCATCCTTGAAGAACTCCTATCTGTTATATCGGATTCAATATAAATATATTTATTGATGAACATTGATGACTACAAAATTGAAAAAATATTAAACTTTACACTGAAAAAAATTCAGAAAATATACTAAAATTGTGCAATTGTGCATGTCTTACTTATTAGAATTTCTTTTCAAGGATCTACTTGTTATGAAAATAAATTGATTATAGCTGAATTTCGTAGGCATTAAAAATAAATTTATTTATCTTTATAACCCCTAAAATTTGTTTGAACAAAATAATAACATATTTTCTAATTTTTTGTTCAAACTTTTGTAAATTATACTTGATATATTTTAAATAATATAATCTATACTACTAAAAATAACTCTTTATTTACTATTTTACCTATTTGATTTCGATGTATTCCATATCAAATATAATTGTTAATAACATAAATTAGAGATTAAAGAGTAATAATAGTTGTTATGTAATGTATTAAACAGTCATGAAGTCAATTAGTATAACGAATTTGTTTTCAAGCTATATTTTACTGCAAAGCGTCAAGTCATTCAAAGTATCAAAGTCTTCTTTATTCTTAAGTCAATATCTATTTTCAGTCATAAGAAGTCTCGTATACATGCACAATGAACCAAAAAAAAAACTGTATCAGCAGTAAATAAATAGACAACATTTATTTATTGTTCTTTTGTTATATGTTTTTAAACGAATCACATAAGAAACTCCTATAAATATATACAGAAGTAATAAAGAACATTTTTGGACCAATTCGTTATTTGTTTCTTTCTAAATTCACCATGTGATGCGAAGAAATTCCACAATTTTTTTATATTAAAGTTTCTTCATTCTTATTCATTCTTTTTTATATTATTGTTTCTTCTACAGTAGTAATCAACAGTTTACATTCCGGCCATACTCGACGTTGAATTTCAGCAGTTATTTCGCTTCAACTCTTCAATTTCATTCGACTTCTGCGGAGAAACTTGGGCTACTGGAAGTGGATGAAGTAATGTTTTTTGATGGCGGTTTGATTGTTTTTCGTTCGTATTTCGGTTTTTTATGAGGGGTTTAGGAAAGGCTAGTACGTCATCTGTATTCTATTGCCATCACAGACGAAACTGTATGGCACTGGATATCATGCTGATCATTAGATTTCTTTGAAAAAGCTAAACTGCATTATTTATCAATGGAAGTCAAGGAATGATGTACAATAAAGAACTATTTAAAAGGACTATTGGTTTTTCCCTCTTTTATTGGAAGGTAAATGCACAGCATTTGTTCATGCATGTAGCGTGTGTTTTCTATTTGTCTTTCGTGTTTTTATTTGAATCTTAGAATCTTCGTATTTTTTAGGTCAAAACTGAAAAAAAAAACTATTTTATTTTTACGATAGTGTAAATATTCAAAACTAACACCTCTATATCAGCAAATAACAGAATATTCACAAAATAGTTTCTGTTGACAACTATACTTGTTTTTGCTTTCGAAGGAAATATGCATTGTCATAAATTAAAAAAAAAAAATTCTGCGTTGAAAAACCATGTTTATCTTTTTAAGAAATATCTTATGATATTTATTCGAAACGTTAATAAGTTTCTTCATTATGTGCACTACTTTTTTGTGTATGGTTCTCATAGCTATTAAATCAAAGTAAAGATAAAAATAGGAGAAAAAACATTTCATGGGTTATGGAGGAACAAAAACGAAGATCTCAGTAATCAGCAGCACGAAGAAGCTAAAAGTATGGTTTTCATAAATGGAATCGTTTTTTACAGTTATATGGAATAATTTTTTTATCCTTTTGTTCCAACTTCCAGTTTACAGTGAAACGAATATTATTCCAGGAATTTAAAATATTGCTTTAAGAATATTGTTTGTTGACTGAAATCAGATTTTCAAAATATAACGTTGGTAAAGATATATTGCTGAAATAAATTTCATAAACTGAGTTTGCAATTGATTTTGCTTATATTTCTACACAATAAATCAAATTGTCTCTACTTTAAGAAAGAAAACAGCATTTTTTTTTTTTAAATATATAACAATTAAGTTTTATCCTGCTAATTCATCCTTGATGAATTCCTTTCTGTTGTATTGGGTTCAATATAAATAACTTTATTGGGGAACATTTATGAATAAAACACTAAAAAAATTTTAAACTTTACATTGAAAAGATTCAGAAAATGTCCTAAAAATTGTACCATTGTGCATGTTTTACGGTTTTAGAAACGCGTTTGTTTACGCGTTATTCTAAAACTAAAAAAAAAAAATTCTAAAATTAAATAATATAATATATAAAAAACTTATTGTAATTGGTATTCGTAGACATTAAAAATAACTTAATTTATCTCTAACTATAATATTTTTCTTGAGAAAAATATTTTCCAATTTTGTTTAAACTTTTGTAAATTCTACCTGATTTATTTTAAATAAAAAATATATATATACTATACTAAAAATAACTGTTTATTCACATACTCATATGTTTTTCATACATTTAGTATCTAATATAATTGCTAATAACATAAATTGGAGGTTAAAGTTATATTATTATAAAATATCATTAAATAGTCATGAGGAAAATTAATGTAACGAATTTGTTTCTACGTTATACTTTCCTGCAAAGCATCAAGTCATTCAAAGGTCAAAATATCAAAGTCATAACTGAAGATATATTCTCGATCTTGAGAAATCCAATATATATGTATAATTGACCAAAACAAAAACTGTATCAGCAGTAAATAAATGGATAGCATTTATTTACTGCTTTTTAGTTATATGTTTTTAAGCGAATCACATAAGAAACTCTAAATAAATATATACAGAAGTAATAAAGAACATTCTTGGAACCAATTCGTTATTTGTTTCTTTCTAAATTCACCATGTGATGCGAAGAAATTCCGCAATTTTTTATATTAAAGTTTCTTCATTCTTCCACGGTAGTAATCAACAGTTTACATTCCGGCCATACTCGACGTCGAATTTCAGCAGCATTTCGCTTCAACTCTTCAATTTCATTCGACTTCTGCAGAGAAACTTGGGCTACTGGAAGTGGATGAAGTAATGTTTTTTGATGGCGGTTTGATTGTTTTTCGTTCGTATTTCGGTTTTTTATGAGGGATTTAGAAAAGGCTAGTACGTCATCTGTATTCTATTGCCATCACAGACGAAACTGGATATCATGCTGATCATTAGATTTCTTTGAAAAAGCTAAGCTGCATTATTTATCAATGGAAGTCAAGGAATGATGTTCAATAAAGAACTATTTAAAAGGAATATTCGTTTTTCCCCTTTTATTGGAAGGTAAATGCACCACATTTGTTCATGCATGTAACGAGCGTTTTCTATTTGTCTGTCGTGTTTTTATTTGAATCTTAGAAAGTGTTGAAAGAAAACAAATGAATTTTTTTCAAATAGAAAGAAAATGCCTTTTATCAGAAGTACATGTATCTTTTAGATTACTCACATTTAGTGTTGCCTTACTAGATAGCTAGTAAGTTAGTTAGCACCTTACTTATTTATTTAGTTAGTCAGGTTATTTAAATGTATCTTTTACATGTACAGTATACTTTGTGCTCTTTTAAATTTTGAATTATGAAATACTCTGAAAAAGAAGTATTTGCAAAAATTGTTATTTTATAATTTCTGAAATCAAATTTTATATATGAATGCATCTACTATTCAAAAATATTCATAAAACATACTTTATATTACTTCAAATAAGTTCATTTAACAAGAAATCATGAATCACAATGTTCATTAGTAGAGAGTTACAATCAGTATTGATGACACTATGTGGGGTCCGTAATTTTGTAATTGGATTTTGAACAATCAAAGTAATGAACCAAAAAACGAAAGAATTATTTAATTCAAAGTTTGCTAAGATGGTGTAACATTACATTTTAATTATTTTCTTCGCTAACTTGCCGTAAATTACATTTCATATTTTGACTGAAAATCAAAAAAAAAAATAATAATAATAATAATAAATAAATAAATGAATTATCTGCATATTATCTGATTAATTATTACAGCAATAGTTTAATTAGTCCTTTTTCATTATTTGTAACTATTTGCATATTAAGTATTTAAATACCTGAAAGCTGGTACGGAAGGAACCATGTTGATATTTGAAAATTAAATTGAAAAGTGCAAAGGAACTGCATAGTCCCAAGACTTAAATACTGTTATATCAGGTTACAAATAAGCAAATAGCGGAACTCTGCATTAGACTTTAAGTGACAGTTATTATTATAAGAATTCAATTATGTCATGTTTGGACAAATAACTACAGAAAGTTAACAAGTTCTTATTTAAAAAGAGAAAAAAAATCTTAACAAAATAACTATAGAAAACTAACAAAGTTTTAATGAAAAGGATTCTAAACAACTAACCATTGAATCAAACACTAACTAAATAATGCCGAAATACTGTAATTATCAGAAATACAAAACCAGCATTTGTAAAAGGCAATCTCAGTATGGAAAAATAACGGCAATCTATTCTTATCAAGTGTCAGATAATAACAGTATTAAAAAATTTGTGGCGTTTCTACAAATCGGATGATTCAGTATAAAAACATCCGGTTTTTGATACAACACAATGAACAACCAGTTAAATGCTGATATCAATATGGGTTAAAAATAATCTTAAAGTGAGCTGAAATTACGAATAATGATCAGCATAGAACATAAAGCAAATAACGAAGCAGTTACTAAACTGAAGATGGAAGAGTCTGAAAATATCAAATATATGGATTGGAAAGATTGGAAAGATATATATATATATATATATATATATATATATACACGTACCAAATGTGGCCAATTATTACTAAAACTGCTGAAGATGTCAAAATTTTGAAGAAAATCTTTAAAAGCAAGTACAGTGTCCAGACAATCAGAGTATTAGATATTTCTGATGGTAAAAAAAAGAGGTTGATTAATTTTAAAGTGTCTAACTACAAGAGAAAAATACTATCAGGTTTTACCTAATCCTTAGTGTTCTTAAAGCTTCAATGTCAGAAGCAAAACCATCAAAAAAAATCTAAATACTAAAAACAGGACAAAGGTGCGTTGTCATAAGAAATAAGAAGGCTACAAGCTGGTTCGTCTGCTTTTAAATATGACAAATTATATTTGTATTTCATTAACAGTGATTAATTAGCGCTGAAAAACATACAAAATTTTAAAACATGCTATCTACTTCAAGATTAGAAAAATGTATTATGAAATTTAAATTTTTTTCTGTTAAAGATTTATTTATCATGAATTGGTTTCATCTCATATTAACTAGTTATGTTAACGACATAATAAAAAATCTCTTATTAAAAAGCTTCACATATGTATACAACACATTATATATATATATATATATATATATATATATATATATATATAACAATTTTGTAACACGCGATTTTATTTCATTAAATATTTGCAGGGTTTATATTTTAAAAAATATTTCAATAATTTAATAAAACTTTACATATCAGTAATTAAATTATTTATTTTAAGCTGGAAAAGCAAATGTTATGTATTCGTATTTGTTAGTCGTATTTCAAGAACTAACATAACTTAAATGTTACATAACTTAAATGTCAACCTTACATTTATAAAAAGGGAAATTTCTTTACATGAGAAAGCAAAGCATTTATAAAAATTTATTAGAGCATAATTATTGATTTATGAATTCATAACTTAAAAAAATTTGAGAATTAAGATTATTATAAATCCCAAAATATTATTATAAATGCTTATTTTTGAAAATTTATAAATGTTCATAAGTGCAGTTTTTGATATTAGATTAAAGTCATTTATATAATAATATCATAATTATTCAAGATTTATTTCTGAATTTGTTATAAATGTTAAAATGAACATTTAAATCTTAGTAAAATTTTTAGATTCATTGAATTTCTAATTCCAAATTTTAAATATGCAAAAAGAATTTACAGCGTAAGAAAACATATACTTATAATACTTAAGTAAATCTTAAGTATTACATATTATACGACATATGGTAGTAATTAGGCAGCAGCATTAGTTTACATATGGCAGTAATTAAATGGTTAAGTTTCAGTTACGTAAGAAAATATTATATATTCCTGTTCATTAAATATATATACATTACATATGAATATATTTCCATTTTTAAATTTAATTTGAAAATCAAATTATACATTTTTGTTATAATTGTTTTAATATTTGTTGGACTTCACAATCTAATAAAAGTATATATGAAATTCATATGTTAATAATTCTAAAAATAATTCTAAAATATTTTTTAAATTATTTTATAATTTACATTAAATTAGAATATTTTTAGGTAAGATATATTCAGATAATTTATTTTTAATATAATACATTACATTATTACATACATTATTTTATTTTATTTTTAAATAATCTGAAAGTATTTTTCAAATTTACCGACTGTATTTGTTTATTTATGTCAGCCAGATTTTATATACATCATTATTGTTTTGGAACATATTAAATTTATTTTTTTTATATTATTTGCAGCTATTCTTTTGTGTGTTTGGAATCTGTCTGGTTTCATAATAACACAATAATATGCAATAAAAATAAGAAATCAAAACTTGTTTTTTTATATTATTTGCAGCTATTCACTTTTGTATTTGGAATCTGTCTGGTTTCAGAATAACACAATATGCAACAAAAACAAGGAATACAAACTTGTTTCATATAATTACTAAACTTTTGTAAATCATTAATATGAATATATTTCTTTAAAAATATTTTGAACAGCTAATTGCCTTTTAAATGAGACTCAATTTCAAAGAAATGCGGTAGCAATGTTAATGTAACATGAGAACAACATTAATGTAATGTCTGGAAGTTTTAACTCACATTTTCTTTTTACTACGTCTGCTTTAGTGTAGACAATTTATTATTATTTTGTCTCGAAATTTTGTACAGAAGGGTCCAGACATAAAACATTTTTTTTTTATATAAGTAAATAAATATATTTCATCCTTTTGTCTATGTTGCGTATAACAAAATGCACGGTATTGTACAGTATTTCTTTGTACCAAACATTTTCAAAACCTATATAATTCTATTATTTATGTATTTAAGTATTATTACATTCTATTATTTATGTATTTAAGTATTATTACATTCTATTATTGTTTTGTTTTGTTATATTATTATATTAGTTAAATTGTTATATTATTGTCAACTTATTATATGAGTTAAATTGTTATATTATTTTTTTGTTTATTCTGTAATTCTGAAAGCTGTCTAATTCCAAATAAACTGTTTGTATTGTTTTGCTATATTTTATTTTAAAGTATTTCATGCATGTTTAAAATTGAGGAATTTAAAAATAAATAAATAATTCAATAATTTATTCGTATATATACATATGTGTATATATATATATATTATAGTGTTCTCTGTTTGTGTAAACATACTTTGAAAATAAAAACAAATATATGATTTGAACTTAAGCTTTATCTTTAACGGAAAGTCTAGATAACAAGAAAAAAACTATTATATTTTATAATACCATTCTAACACATTTAAAAATTTAGGATCATGTACATTTCGTCGTTTGTTTTCATTTCTGTTAAGCTGCAAAATATACTGATATGAAAATTGGAGAAGGGTTTTTGTGATGCAGAGCGATACGTACAAGAAAAATATTTTCTTAGCTATATTTCGAAAATATGCTTCACCTAACTTTCAGGATTTCGCATATCAAAATATTTACGTTTAATCTAAAAGCCATATTTTTATTCAAAGTAATTTAAAAAGAGTTCCCAATTTCCAAATCCCTGATGTGCATATCATGTGTTTACTTACCCATCTCAGCAATTAAAAACCAGTCGCATATTTATTTAAAAACTTCGAAATATTAAATAATAATTATTTTCTTTTGGATTATTTATTTTAAAACAGTAAATACATCATTTACATTTTAAGTAGCATTACAGGAAATTAACATTTCATATTTGTGGCTAGTTTAATTAAATATTAAAATAAATAACTTTTATTTAATGTACAATAATTATTAAAAAATGAGATTGCTCATTTAACCAATTTCTTGCAATTTATGATAACATGATAATTTTCACGATCTATGAATCTCAAACACAAACTTTATTATGAAGAAATATATGCATATATATTAATCAAACATAATAAATAAGAATTTAATTAAAATGTGCTAAGACCATATGGATTCAAATGGTTTCTTATTAAATAATTCCTTCAATCTATGCAATATAATTAAAAATTAAGAAATTGAGTAGAAAAATATATGATGTAATATTTAAAAAAAAATTAGTTTAATTAAAATCTACAATAATTATTATTACAATAATATTAATTACTTAAGGCATTGTTATTTATAAGGCTTATTATATGTTACCCTGCTTGTTTCACAAATTATTATTATATATATATATATATATATATATATTATATAATATATAAATATGTTTATAATATTCATATATATATATATATATATATATAGATTTTATATATAAATAAATATAATAATATATATATATATATATATATATATAATTTATTACAATACTTACTGATTATGTACACAGTCGAGCAAATTTTTTTAGTTAATATTCATCATATTTTTAATATTAATTATTGGATATGTAAAATACTGATAGATTTTATAAATTTGTTATGTTAAATTCAAATCCAAGTCTTTGTGTCTTGTCAAACCCAAAAATTTAACAGTTGACTTTATTGGATTTAAGTGAAGTCCATACCAAATACTTACTATGCATATCTTGTAAGTGTGGGTTATAATCTATATTTAAACAAATTAAGTTAATGGAAAATTATATTAATTATTAATGTTATTGAATAATTAAACTGCTTGTAGATAAATTTCTTCCTCCTTTCGTTAAAAATAAAAACACTTGATTATGTACAATCATAAATACAGACCTCTAAAATATTTAAAAATGACTCATGGCATTACAAATTCAAAATTCTCACGGCTATAAAAAAAGAAAAATAAAAGTGAAATAGTGTTTCTTATTTGATTAATATTATAATTTTTCAAAATTTAAGTACTAGAAAAAGTTACAGACCCTACGGCAATTGATTAATCAAAAAAACACAGAGGATTACAAGAAAGGCAAGCTATGTGCCCCAGTGCATATAAAAAAATCTGCCAAAATTTATCAATAGTATTTGTAGTGAATTTATCGATGATTAATGATTATGCACAAACATCTATTTAATCATCTTAATCGTATTATAAACGAAAATCATATTCTTAATTAACTTTAAAAACATGCATCAACTTCAAAGACAATGAAATCAATCCATTCCAATGTAAAACTATTATCTTGAATTCATCAGTTTACTACAACAAAAATGTGTTGAAACAAAAATCAGATAATACAGAATAAAACCAGTATTCCCCACATTATTTGACCACATATAGGCATTTTTTATATCTTAACGTGTTGCATACATGAATTTTTCATTACACCGGAAAGCAAGCTGTGTACCCCAGTGCATACAAAAATCTATCAAAATTTATCAATAGTATTTATAGTGAATTTATCGATGATTAATTATTATGTACAATCATCACTTTAATAATATTAAACGTATTATCAACAAAATTTATATTTTTATTCACTTCAAAGACATGCAATCAATCCATTCCAAAGTAAAATCATTATCTTGAATTTATCAATTTTCTACGATAAAGTAAGGAAACAGAAAATCAGATAAAATTAACATGATTTACAAGGTAAATGAATAATCAAAAATACAGAGGCTTGCAAGAAAGGCAAGCTGTGAGCCTCAGTGCATATAAAAAATCTATCAAAATTTATCAATAGTATTCTTAGTGAATTAATCGATGATTAATGATTATGAGCAATCATCAATTTAATCATCTTAATCGTATTATAAACAAAAATCATATTCTTATTAACTTCAAATACATGAAATCAATCAATTCCAATCTATAATTCATCAATTTTTTCAATAAAGTAATGAAACAGAAAATAAGACAATATTAATATACACTCATGTCCATAAAGTAAGGATAATGAAGTTCAGGCAAAGAAAGAGACAGAAGCAAAACAAATTTGGACTTATTTGTAAAGTCTATTTATTAAACAAAAGGTAAAGAGCAAAAAGATGCTATATGTTTGACATTAATAAAAGTTGCGATTTTTACTTCCAGGAGCAAATTTCAAAAAAAGAACCTATTTACAAAAAACAGTATAACATGGTTAGTATGATGGTTAATATGCAGTATGTCTCCCGGACGATGCAATACAGGCCTTACAACGCCTACGCATGCTGAGTATCAAATTAACAATCTGATCTTGGGGAATATTACACCTGCTTGGGAAATATTACACTCATCAAGCAATGCCCTCCGAAGTTCCGGTTGACAGGTGGGAGTGGGTTGACGGCCAGCAATTCGTCGGGCAAGCATATCCAACACATGCTCTATTGATTCAAGTCCGGTGAGTATGCTGGCTAATCCATACGGGTGATATCCTCCAATTCAAGACATTCGTCTACAATGTTTGCACGGTGAGGACGGGCGTTGTCATCCATAAACAGAAATTCAGCACCCATGGCGCCCCTGAAACAAACGTACAGGTTGTTCCAGAATGACATCCCGATAGATGTGGCCTGTCATCGTTACACTCTGAACATACAGGTCAGTTCTGGAACCAAGAATAATTCCTCCCCAAACGAGCCATTCTGCACCACCGTAACGGTGTCGTTCAATGGTGTTCTCTTGGTGGTAACGGGTACCTGGTGCTCTCCATATGAAAGTCCGGCGAGAATCAGACTGCAAAACTAAACCTGGACTGGTCGGAAAATATCACACAAGACCACTGTTGCGGTGTCCACAATGCATGCTCTCTACTCCAGGTTAATCGCAGGCGACAGTGAGTTGCGGTAAGTGGAACACATTTAACAGGCCTACGAGCATATAGACCAATGTGCCCTAAGCGTCTGTACACGGTCCGCATTGAAACTGTCGTACCGGTTGCTGAAGAGAGCTGACGAGACAGGTCTGATGCTGTGCTCCGTCTGTTTCTTTTGGCAGTAACCTAAATACTGGTCCTCAATAGTCATTGTAACTCGGGGGCGACCTGTGCTGTAACATCTACTCCCATTACCATCATCTTGGAATCGTTGCCAAAGCCTGGAGATGATACTCTGGGCGGTTCCAAGTTCCTCGGATACTTCCTGCTGGGTACGTCCACATTCTAGTCGTCCGATAATTCTACCACGTAAAAATCATCCAAATGCTTCCTTTGTGCCATAACTATGCGGTTATTGCACTGAAATACTTTTAAAACGCTTGTGAACAATTTTACTTCTTTGTGACCATCCCTTATATACCCCTCTCTACACTCTCGTCATTGTGACGTACTATCCGCGCCATCTGGTGGTTTCCTGTAATGTGCATATTCTTCTTCAAGATGTATGTGATAATTCTACAGGTGAAATTTTTATTTTAGAGTTCAATTTCTGTGTGATTCTGAATTATCTTTAATTTATGGACATGGGTGTAATATACAAGGTAAATGAATAATCAAAAACACAGAGGCTTGCAAGAAAGGCAAGGTGTGTGTTCCTAGACATATAAAAAAAAATCGACCGAAATTTATCAGTAGTATTTGTAACTGTGAATAGTATAGTATAGTATTCGTAAACATATACTATATATAACATAATATATTTTATTACATATACTATTGTATAGTATTTGTAATAGTAATAGTATTTATGAATTTATAGATGATTAATGATTATGTACATTCATAAATTAAATCATCTTAAATGTATTAGAAATAAAAATCATATATTTATTAATTTCAAAGACATGAAATCAATCCATTCCAATGTAAAAATCTTTATCTTAAATTCATTAGTTTGCGACAATAAAATCAGATAATACTCAGATTAAACCCCACATTATTTGACCACACATAGACATTTTTTTTTATCTTAACGTGTTGCATACATGCATTTTTCATTACAACGCTCAATCAAAATGTGTGGCGTAACCCTGTTGACACCAGAACAGCGTCTTGGGATCCAGACCCTACGAAAAGGGCTGAAAAAAAAAAAAACAAGAGAAGAAGAACTAAAGAGAAAAGACGAATGAGGAAAAAAGAGGATTACTTACTAAATTTTCCCGTTCAGGAGATGGGTCTCGCCTGGATGGTCGGCACCGAACAACTCATTACTGGGTTTTATTTTCCCCTATCTCTTTTTTGGGGTGCTTTAGCTTCTTTGTTTTTTGCTTCTTCTTCTTTTTGTTTCTGCGACCGTTCTCTATCATAGTGTTCTTGATGATCGTCATTTGTATTGATAAAGTGAAGAGGATCTTTTTCTGGTGCATCGCGTACCGTGGCTTCATGTTTTGTTTCCGAGATCACTTTGCATCGCTCTGCCTCCTTCTGGAGTCAGGAAGTGTTGTTTTGTTGTTTTTTATTTTTATTTATTTTTTAGATTTGTTTGTTGTGTGAGAGTCCTTTTTTTTTTTCTTGTTGAAAAAGTAAAACTTTTTTGTGTTTGTCCAAAAACAGCAGCAAAACAAACAAAAATAAATGTTTGGTTAAGGCGTTTACCAGACAATTCTATATTGTTTACATGATATAAATTCTAAATTGGCAAAGAGATTAATATTTAAATCGGAAAATTATTTTTAACACATTTCTTGAATAGAGTGAAAATTATAAAGTGCACTGTTGCTACAAACTAGCAGTTTCCAGACTTATTTATCCTAATAACAGCTTTTCAACAGTAAAAGGTTACTCCACTCCCTACTTGGAAATATATAAGTGAACATATTTATATACTTTGTATCTCCACGAAGTTATATTCTTTGTATCTCTATGTTGTAAGGCATAGTATGAAAATGTTTTGTAAAGAATATTCCTCGTTGCTTGAAATTAGGAAATTATTAACTAAAATCAACTATTGTAACATTAGCATTAGACAAGGAAAATTAATATAAATTAGTGTAATGTGAAAATAATAATTACATAAAACAATAAAAATCATCTTATTGAGCAGGATGAATCTGGTGTGATGCTATCAAAAAAAATCATCTGCTGTATTTTTTACCAGCAATAATTTTTTGTTACCACTGTTTGTTATTTACAATCGTTTTTCTTAACAAGTTTGCAACCACATTAAAAACATATTCTCTTAAATAGGAAAAAGGAAATATATTTAAAATTTTCTTATGCATTCCAAAAATCCAGGGTGAATTGTAGGTTTCTATTTCTGTAACTAGAATTGATGGTAGCCATGTTTGAATGATTAATGAATAGTTTTTCTAAATATTCTTATATTCCCTACCTGCTTGACGTTTCCACCGTAACTTTTTATATTAAACGCAAACCTCCAATTAACAAATGCACCCGATGCTCGACTGCTGTCTAGTGGGCAGGATTGTCCGATTTTAGAATCAGTGCTTTACACGATATCTGAGATTTGTCGTTACGTTAATGATTAAAATGAACATAATATAATAACAAGCCTATTCAGAAACAATCAGACATGATTTATCAAATAAGTATATCATGACACTTTTTAATACATTTATTTTAATAAAAATGTATTTATTTCTTATATGTTTTGATGAAATCATTAATTCAAATTCGGTTTTCAAGATGTCTTGGAGACAATGTCCATCTTTTAAAATTTAATTTTTGAATTTTTCCATGTAGGATTTGTTTTTCACTGAAAGTAACACAATTTGGATTTGTTGCTAACTTTCGAAACTTTTTAAATATTTTTGAATCTCCATGCAATATATAAAAACAATATTTTTATAACTATCCGGATTTCTTCAAAATGGTAGTATAATGTAATTTTGATTATGAAGTCTACCATAATATAATTCTATACATCAGGTTTATTGTTACAAATATAATTAATGACGGTATTTTAAAATAAATATTATTATGTAATTACTTGTGTAAAGATGTATTATGGCATAAAACTGCAATCATGATATCTTTTTCTGGAGGTAAATTGTCAAAATTCCTCTTTTTATTTACAAAATCATTATGTATCTTTTTGCTGGTCTTCAAGTTAGAAATTGATGTTTTATGATGGGTTTTTCTATGGATGATTTTTTTGTATGAAGAAGTTTGGAAACTTGTCTGGGAATTAATTTTTCATGTAAAGGGTATTTTAAATTTGCATGTGATTAATATAAATATTTAAAACAATATGCAAAATTGTTTCGAAATCCTTTTTATTATTGAAAAGAAAACCATAATTCTTACCTAAACATGACGCAGGTTATTATATTAATGATTAATGATTATACTCAAAAAGAAACCTTCTTATCTAATTTACTTAGCCTGACTAATAAATTATGATTAGCATGATTTTGTTCCATAATTAAGAATATTATTGTTATGCTATCATTATTTTCTAATTATTTTGCTTAATGAGTAATAGTTAGAAATGATAAGTGTTTGTGTGTAATAATTACATTTGTTAGAGTTAACAATATCAGTAAGCTGAAAATAATTAATATTTTTGATAGTTACTGTAATTAACTATATTTTGTACTTTTCAACGTCTAACGAATGATTTATATTGTTTCCATTGATATCGTGAGTAATTTATGCAATTAACGTTATGATAACTATTATAACTATTATGAAGTAAAGTAATAATTTCATTTCATATTTTTAAAATTTATTATTAGTTGAAAAAAACAATTTATATACGGGAATGTAATGCATATTTGGTGTAAAATCTTTAAAGTTTAGTTTTAAATTAGTATTATTTCAATAAAAATATAAATAATATATTTTTAATTCACGAAACATATGCAAGATTGCAAGATGCGCCACGTAAGCAAAATTTATATAATCTAAGATTTTTGTTTAATATATGATGAATATTATTTAGGTTAATTTTGTTTATCCATCTAATTTATGATTTTTTGCTAGTTTCGTTAAATTAATTGTTATCTAAAAAAGGAATTATACATGCATGACTTACGAATTTTAAATTGCTAACAATAGAAAAGTCTTCACTTCTTTTTTTTTTTAAATATAGAAATAAAAATATTTAAAAAAAAAAAAACTACAAATAATAATTTTTACATATTTGATTATATGAAATCAATTTTGTAGTGTTGCCGTTTTGATATAAATATGAAGAAAAGTATTTTTAACCCATTAAAATCAATTTTCAATTTCGAGTCTTTGAAATATGAGCATTGCCTGGTATTGCCAAAGTATGACAATAGCCTAACTGTATGTACCCCAGATAACGGGCAAGACGATCAGGATTGAATGCGCTGGAGATGTCCAATGTAACATCTGCTTTCAGAAGCGTGAAGACGTGCGGCCTTTCGACTTGTGACATTACCAATGTCTGATAACACCCATGTCTAATGTACCACAGTTAGCGTGCAGGACGATCTGGTTTGATTGCCGTGAATATGTCCAATATAACCTATGGTTTCAGAAACATGAAGACTTGCTGCCTTGTGACTTACGTCACTGATAAATTGTGACAATGACGCATTGTAATGCACCACTGATAGCATTCAGGACGATCAGGTTTCAATCTACTAAGGTTGTCTAATTTATCCTTTACTCAAAAACCGAAGGTTGTATACGTGAAATCTTGCTGCCAATACTTATTCTTATTTACGTGAAGACTGGTTGCTGACAGAAGTTTTCCGGGATTTCTTCTATATAACGAATAAATGAGGTGGCTGTTACTCCTTCACCTCCTACTTAAAGGCAATGTCGATCGTTAATGAATTATTCATTGCACAATTTAGCGGCACACGAGGAAAACCGATGTTCAAAAAATTTATGAGCATTTCATGATGCAAATTAGATTCTTTTATATAAAAAAATGGTGAGACATTAATTGGAAAATAGCATCAAACTTTAGTAATAGTTAACAATATATTCTTAACTTCGATATCTCGAATTACTAAATGTACTTTCTTTAAGCCAGGATGAAATTACATGGAACACTATTTAATTGAATACTTTTGCAATTAGTACAGGTATGTGTCCTGTATTCACTAATGAAGTGTTCCGCAAAAGCCAACTAACAATCTCTTTTACGGCCTCCCAAGTATGCGACGCGACTTAATTTGCAGGTCATTGAGCGTCCTTATTTGTGTACACGCAGTGAATTTCGCACTTAAAAGATACAGAATTAAAAGAGCTTGATTTAGCCGCGCCGTGAAACCGAGCGATTATTCTGGAAACCCCTCCGCGGTCACGCTTCGAGTTCCTTCCGCAAAATTAACCCTTTTAAGATGCGAACGAGACTCATTTTGGGACCTGGATTGTCTAATGAGAGTCATCGGATTTTAAAACCTGCAGAGAAAAGGAGATGATGTCGTGTCAGTTTCGAAACATAGTACACGAAAGTACTAGTATAGGTCATGGTGGAATAAAGGTAAGTGTTTTACGACTGGTATGTTCTGTAATTAATGTGTGTCAGAAAAGTTTTTCTTAATGACCCAGAGGTATTGTCGCACCTAGACTGAGTAAATGACGTGCGGAGGAATTTATTGTTGACTGAGATTATGAAAATTTGTGTTATTTATAAAGTAAAAATGAGTAGAAACTATCTTGTAATTTATAGAGATAAAAGAAAAGTTTTCCATATTTTTTACGTCCCGAATATGTTATTATATATTTTATTTTTATAAGTATAGATTTTGTAAAAAAAAAAAAAGACACGAAAAGTTAAATAATGGGCAAAAAAAAGACTAAATGTAGGATTCCAACATTTATAAATATTCATTAATCATATAAATTCTTTAAAACGAACATACTGTAAAAACCATTTTTATAAAGATAGTGAAATTTGTTATGCATATATGTAAAAAAAATGGTATATTTATATGTGTATGCTCAAACATAATTTAAAAATTGCAGCATTTTCAGTTTTTTTTTTTTTTTTTTTTCATTTATTATCTAGTTCAAAAGATGTGAAAACAAAAGGCAATATATTCTTCTTATCTATCGTTGATGAACTATTCTTTGCACACTTCAGCGTAACACGAACATCACCGTTGTTCAACAAATTTTTGAGCAATTTATAATGCAAATTTGATTCTTTTATTGAAAAATGTAAAAAGGGAAATAGTATAATTTCATTAATTTGAAGACATTAATTTGAAAATAGCATCAAAAATTAGCTAATAGCTAACACTATATTCTAACTCAATATCTCGAATTACTAAATTTACAATCTTTAAGCCATATAGCCAGCTGGATGAAATTACATGGAACACTATTTAATTGAATATTTTTGCAATTAGTACAGGTATGTGTCCTGTATTCACTAATGAAGTGTTCCGCAAAAAAGCCAACTAACAATCTCTTTTTTACGACCGCCCAAGTATGCGACCCGACTTCATTTGCAGGTCATTGAGCGTCCTTATTTGTGTACACGCGGCGAATTTTGCACTTAAAAAGATACAGAATTAAAAGAGCCCTGATTAGGCCGCACCGTGAAACAGAGCGATTATTCTGGAAACCCCCTCCGCGGACACGCTTCGAGCTCGATCCACAAAATGAACCCTTTTAAGATGCGAACGAAACTCGTTTTGGGACCTGGATAGTCTAATGAGAGTCATAGGAAAACCGGAGAGAAAAGGAGATGATGTTCGTGTCAGTTTCGAAGCATGGTACACGAAAGTACTAGTATAGGTCATGGTGGAATAAAAGTAAGTGTTTTACGACTGGTATGTTCTGCAATTAATGTGTGTCTGAAAAGTTTTTCTTAATGTCCCAGAGGAGTTGTCAGAGTAAATTTTGTGCCGAGGAATTCATTGCTGACTGAGATTATGAAAATTTGCGTTATTTATAAATGAAAATGAGTAGAAACTATCTTGTAATTTATAGAAAGAAAGTTTTCCATATTTTTTACCTCCTGAATATGTTATTATATATTTTCTTTTTATAATTATACATTTTGTAAAAAAAAACGACACGAAAACTTAAATAATGGAAAAAAAAAATAATTATAGGATTGTAAATTATATAAATAGGAGCCTGAGGACAGAGTGACTAGCGCTGTGGCGCTCGGTACCACAGGTTTGAGGTTCGAATCCCGGCGGTGCTATGGATATTTTTAGTGGTTTGTAATCCAGTTTAAACCGTAGGTCCCGGTCTATAATGATCGTAGATTGTTGCGTCCAAAGCTAATCTTCAAGTTACACGCATCTCATGGGTAGTACTAAGTGAGTAATGTCAGAGCAGCGCTTGCCCTAAGGCATCAAAGACAACTGTCTAATTGTTTGCCAGATGCATTAGAAAAGAAAATTATAAATATTTATTAATCGAGTAAATAATTTCAAACGAACATTGTATATAAACTGTTATTGTTAAAGATAGTACAATGAGCCTCATGTTTCGTTGATATTCTTTGCACCCATCAACGAAACACGAGGATAACCGATGTTCAACAAATTTATGAGCATTTTATGATTCAAATTTGCTTCTTTTATATGAAAAATGTAAAAATGTGAGACATTAATTGGAAAATAGCTTTGAAATTTAGTGAATGTCTAACACTGTGTTCTTCCTCGATATCTCGAATTACTAAATGTACTTTCTTTAAGCCATATAGCCAGCTGGATGAAATTACATGGAACACTCTTTAATTGAATACTTTTGCAATTAGTACAGGTATGTGTCCTGTATTCACTAATGAAGTGTTCCGCAAAGTCAACTAACAATCTCTTTACGGCCTCCCAAGTATGCGCCGCGACTTAATTTGCAGGTCATTGAGCGTCCTTATTTGTGTACACGCGGCGAATTTTGCACTCAAAAAGATACAAAATTAAAAGACCTGATTAGGCCTCGCCATGAAACAAGGCTATTATTCTGGAACCCCCCCGCGGTCACGCCTCGAGCTCCTTCCCAAAATGAACCCTTTTAAGACGCAAACGAAACTCGTTTTGGGACCTGGATTGTCTAATGAGAGTCATCGGATTTTAAAAACCGGAGAGAAAAGGAGATGATTTTCGTGTCAGTTTCGTAGCATAGTACACGAAAGTACTAGTATAGGTCATGGAGGAATAAAGGTAAGTGCTTTACGACTGGTATGTTCTGTAATTAATGTGTGTCCGAAAATGTTTTTCTTGGTGCCATACAGGAATTGTCTGAGTAAATTGCGTGTTGAGGAATTTATTGTTGACTGAGATTACGAAAATTTGTGTTATTTATAAAGGAAAAATGAGTGGAAACTATCTTGTAATTTATAGACAGAAAGAAAGAATTTCCAAATTTTTTTGTACCGAATATGTTATTATATTTTTTTTTTAGAAGTATATTTTTGTTTAAAAAAATACGAAAACTTAAATAATGGGCAAAACAAAAACTAATTATAGGATTGAAAATTTTATAAATAAGGATCTGATTGCCGAGGACTAGCGCTCTGGCACTCGGTACCACAGGTTTTCGGGTCCCGGTTGTACCATGGATGTTTGTAATGGTTTGGAAACCTATTTAAACCGTAGGTCCCTGTCTAGCACGATCGTTGAGTGTGGCGTCCGTAGCTTTTCTTCAAGCTACACGCAGCTCCTGGGTAGTGCTAAGTGAGTAATATCGGTGACAACCCTTGCCTTAAGGTATCAAAGACAACTGTCTAAGTCTTTGCCAGCTCCATTAGAAAAATAAATTACAAAAATTCATTAATCATGTAAATAATTTCAAATGAACATAGTATTATTGTCAAAGATAGTGAACTATTCTTTGCTCGCTTCATCGCAACACGAGGATCACTGACGTTCAACAATTTATGAGCATTTCATGATGCAAATTAAATTCATTTATACAAAAAAAAAAAAAGTCTAAAAATGGTGAGACATTAATTGGAAAATAGCATCAAATTTTAGTTAATAGCTAACAATATATTCTTAACTGCGATATCTTGAATTACTAGATGTACTTCCTTTAAGTCATGGACGAAATTACATGGAACTCTATTTAATTGAATACTTTTGCAATTAGTACAGGTATGCGTCCTGTATTCACTAATGAAGTGTTCCGCAAAAGCCAACTAACAATCTCTTTACGGCCTCCCAAGTATGCGACGCGACTTAATTTGCAGGTCATTGAGCGTCCTTATTTGTGTACACGCGGCGAATTTTGCACTTAAAAGATACAGAATTAAAAGAGCCTGATTAGGCCGCGCCGTGAAAGAAAGCGATTATTCTGGAAACCCCCTCCGCGGTCACGCTTCCAGCCTCGTTCTACAAAATTAACCCTTTTAAGATGCGAACGAAACTCGTTTCGAAACCTGGATTGTCTAATGAGAGTCATCGGATTTTAAAACCGCAGAGAAAAGGAGATGATGTTCGTGTCAGTTTCGTACCATAGTACACGAAAGTACTAGTACAGGACAGGGTGGAATAAAGGTAAGTGTTTTACGGCTGGTATGTTCTGTAATTAATGTGCGCCAGAAAAGTTTTTAATAATGTCCCAGAGGAATTGTCTGAGTAAATTGCGTGCTGAGGAATTCATTGTTGACTGAGATTATGAAAATTTTTGTTGTTTATAAAGGAAAAGCGCGAATAAACTATCATTTAATTTATAGATAGAAAGAAAGGATTTCCATAATTTTTAAGTTCCGAATATGTTATTATATGTTTTGTTTCTATAAGTATACATTTTGTAAAACAAATACACGAAAACTTAAATAATAGGCAAAACAAAGAATTTAGGCAGTTATAGGATTGTAAATTTTATAAATAAGGGCACTGAGGTTATGTTGTGTTCGGTATTACAGGTTTCTGGTTCGAATCCCGGTGGTACCATGAATGTTTGTAATGGTTTGGAGCGTAGGTCTATCATGATCGTAGAGTGTTGCTTCTGTAGCTTATCTTTAAGCTACACGCACCTCGTAGGTAGTGCTAAGTGAGTAACGTCAGAGCAGCGCTTGCTGAGGCATCAAAGACAACTGTCTAAATGTCTGCCAGCTTTATTGAAAAAATTATAAATATTCATTAATCATGTAAATAATTTCAAACGAACATAGTGCAGAAACTGATATTGTCAAAGATAGTCAACTATTCTTTGCACACTTCTGCGGAACATAAGGAACACATATGTTCTTAAGCTTTATAAACATATTAGGATGAAAATTTCATTATTTTGTATAAAAACGTAAAAATGGAGACATTAATTGGAAAATAGCATCAAAAATTAGTAAATAGCTAACAATATATTCTTAACATTGATGTCGGACTTACTAAATGTACTTTCTTTAAGCGATGCAGCCAGCTGGAAAACGAAATTACATGGAACACTATTTAATTGAATACTTTTGCAATTAGTACAGGTATGTGTCCTGTATTCACTAATGAAGTGTTCCGAAAAAGCCAACTAACAATCTCTTTTACGGCCTCCCAAGTATGCGACGCGACTTCATTTGCAGGTCATTGAGCGTCCTTATTTGTGTACACGCGGCGTATTTTGCACTTAAAAAGATACAGAATTAAAAGAGCCTGATTAGGCCGCGCCATGAAACAAAACGATTATTCTGAAACCCCTCCGCGGTCACGCTTCGAGCTCCTTCCATGAAATTAACCCTTTTAAGAAGCGAATGGAACTCGTTTTGGGACCTGGATTGTCTAATGAGAGTCATCAGATTTTAAAACCGGAGAGAAACGGAGATGATGTTCGTGTCAGTTTCGAAGCCCAGTACTCGAAAGTACTAGTATAGGTCACGGTGGAATAAAGGTAAGTGTTTTACGACTGGTATGTTCTGTAATTATTGTGTGTCAGAAATGTTTTTTCTTGATGCCCCCAGAAGAATTGTCTGAGTAAATTGCGTGTTCAGGAATTTATTGTTGACTGAGATTATGAAAATTTTGTCGTTTATATATAAAAAAAATGAGTAGAAACTATCTAGTAATTTATAGAGAGAAAGAAAAGTTTTCCCTATATTTTTAGATTCGTAGAATATGTTATTATAGATTTTGTTTTTATAAGTATACGTTTTGTAAAAAAGACACGGACACTGAAAAGAAAAGGGCAAAACAAAGGGAAAATTTTATAAATATGCAATAGAGATGGAGACACTTTTAATTGAACATATCCTATAAACTATTTTTATTAAAGAAGGGAAATTTGTTATTGATGTATTCAAAATGGTTTATTTATATATGTATGTTCCAACATAATTTAAAAATTATAGCACTTTCAGTTTGTGCGTCAGAAAATTGTTTCTTGATGTCCCTGAGGAATTCTTCCATCTAGACTGAGTAAATTGCGTGTTGAGGAACTTATTGTTGACTAAGATTATGAAAATTGGTGTTATTTATAAAGGAAAAATGAGTAGAATTTAACTTGTCATTTATATATAGAAAGAAA
Source organism: Caerostris extrusa (assembly GCA_021605095.1). Classification (NCBI taxonomy): domain Eukaryota; kingdom Metazoa; phylum Arthropoda; class Arachnida; order Araneae; family Araneidae; genus Caerostris; species Caerostris extrusa. The sequence continues at coordinate 66,819 of BPLR01013031.1, read as the reverse complement.
AGTTTTGCATATTTTTTACTTTCAGAATATATTATGATATATTTTGTTTTAATAAATTTGCATTTTGTAAAAAAGACACGAAAACTTAATTAATGGGCTAAACAAAGATTATTTGTAGGAATGTAAACGTTCAGTAATCCTGCAAATACTTTTAAACGAACATAGTACATAAACTGTTTTTATTAAAGGTAGAAAACTGACTTGATTTGACTGGGTGCTTTAAATGCTAAGTGTGTTGACGGTAGAAAAATTTATCACTGATGCATGATTTGAATGCATGATTTATACTGATGCATGATGGTGCATTTATATGTGTATGATCCAACATAATTTTAAAATTATTACTCTTTCAATTTTTTTTTCTGTACATTTATTATTTTGATCCAAAATCAAAGATTCGAAGCCAAGAATCGCCAATAAACATTATGAATCACTGCTTAATAAAATAAAAATTTTACTTTTATTATCATCGGATTTCCACATCACACAATGCACCAAGCTAAAAAAAAATGACTGTCGCCATTATTTAAAAAGTGAAATATTTTAATTTTGGTGAAATTTATTAAGAAAATGCATGGGCAGAATTAAAAGTTTGATGTATTAAATATCTCGACTAAAATAAAGCATTCTAAAGAATTATGAATAACTTTTTAATCTGTTAACATATAAGAATAAAATAATGATAGTTTAATAAAAAAAAAAAAAGTGAAAACTAATAATGTCATATGTTTTATGTGATATTATTAGTTTTCTTTTAATTTTATGATATATGTTTTAAATATTATTACTTTTCACTTTATTTTCCAAGCTATCATTATTTTATTCTTAAGCTCCGACAGATTAAAAACAGATTGAAACAAAAAATTATTGCGAATTCTTTATTCAATCAATTTATATTTTTTAAATTGACAGTTAAATAATATAAATTGATTGAAATATTAAACAAATCGCACTTTTAAAGCGGCTCACGTATTTTCTTAATAAATTTAACCAAAATTAAAAGCACTTAATTTCACTTTTTAGTCATGCAACTCTACGTCATATTTACTAATGAACATAAATGAATGAACAAACTGATTCAACGAACACTTTTATAATAAAGATAATGTTCTCAACTCTTCGTACTGTATTTAATTAAACTTTTTGGAACTCCAGTAGCTTTACACACAATTTCTAAATTAAATATTATTCATCAAAATTATTTGAAAACTCTTCTTGTACCATTCATGAATATTTGTCACAATTAAATATTGAGGCTTCAAAAAGTTTTTAATTGTTTACATTTTTTTAACAATGCCAATATAATTTCATATGATATAAAAGTATATTAAAATTTCATATATACTTATATAAAATTTATAAAATTAATTAGCTCTTAAAATCTTTTATAATTCCAAAAAATGATTTGTATGTTGGAAATTTATTTTTAAAGCATTTAAAATACAGGAAAATTACAATTAAAGTCCCACTTTCAAAATGCTGTAAAACAAAGAACCACTCGTCACAATGAGTTCAAATTTGAACTAAATATATTGAAGAAGAGGGAAACTGTATGGCATCAAAAAGTTCCAAAAAACATTTCACCGATTTTTTACATCCAATTTCAGATGTACTTACCATGGTAGATGGGCTTTCCACTAACAGTGACACAACTGTTGAATGACTTGGGCGTCATATTTTCCATCAAAGAACCGAAACAATCAAGCACAAAAAACAAACACCACAGTTGGTTTAATGTACAATTCATGCCAAATACACTCATGTCCATAAATTAAGGATAATTCAGAATCACACAGAAATTGAACTCTTAAAATAAAAATTTCACCTGTAGAATATCACACACATTTTGAAGAAGAATATGCAAATTACAGGAAACCACCAGATGGCGCGGATAGTACGTCACAATGACGAGAGTGTAAGAGAGGGGTATATAAGGAATGGTGGCAAAAGAAGTAAAATTGTTCACAAGCGTTTTAAAAGTATTTCAGTGCAATAACCGCATAGTTATGGCACAAAGGAAGCATTTGGATGATTTTTTACGTGGTAGAATTATCGGACGACTGGAATGTGGACGTACCCAGCTGGAAGTATCCGAGGAACTTGGAATCGCCCAGAGTGTCATCTCCAGGCTTTGACAACGATTCCAAGATGATGGTAATGTGAGTAGATGTTACAGCACAGGTCGCCCCCGAGTTACAACGCCGAATGAAGACCGGTATTTAGCAGTTATTGCCAAAAGAAACAGACGGAGCACAGCATTAGACCTGTCTCGTCAGCTCTCTTCAGCTACCGGTACGACAGTTTCAAGGCAGACCGTGTACAGACGCTTAGGGCACATTGGTCTATATGCTCGTAGGCCTGTCAGATGTGTTCCACTTACCGCAACTCACTGTCGCCTGCGATTAACCTGGAGTAGAGAGCATGCATTGTGGACACCGCAACAGTGGCTTGTGTGATGTTTTCCGGCGAGTCAGGTTTAGTTTGCAGTCTGATTCTCGCCGTACTTTCATATGGAGAGCGCGAGGTACCCGTTACCACCAAGAGAACACCATTGAACGACACCGTTTCGGTGGTGCAGGATGGCTCCTTTGGGAGGAATTATTCTTGGTTCCAGAACTGACCTGTATGTCCAGAGTGTAACGATGACAGGCCACATCTATCGGGATGTTCATTTTGGAACAACATGTACGTTTGTTTCGGGGCGTCATGGGTGCTGAATTTCTGTTTATGGATGACAACGCCCGTCCTCACCGTGCAAACATTGTAGACGAATGCCTTCAATTGGAGGATATCACCCGTATGGATTGGCCAGCATACTCACCGGACTTGAATCCAATAGATCATGTTTGGGATATGCTTGGCCGACGAATTGTAGCCGTCAACCCCCTCCCACCTGTCAACCGGAACTTCCGAGGGCATTGCTTGATGAGTGGTGTAATGTTCCCCAAGATCAGATTGATAATTTGATACTCAGTATGCCTAGGCGTTGTAAGGCCTGTATTGCATCGTCCGGGAGACATACCCATATTAACCATCATACTAACCATGTTATACTGTTTTTTGTAAATTGGTTCTTTTTTAAATTTGCTCCAGGGAGTAAAAATCGCAATTTTTATTAATTATGTCAAACATATAGCATCTTTTTGCTCTTTACCTTTTGTTTAATAAATAGACTTTACAAATAAATCAAATTTGTTTTGCTTCTGTCTCTTTCTTTGCCTGAACTTCATTATTCTTAATTTATGGACAGGAGTGTACGTTGTAATTTTAATTCAAAGTATCACTGACCGCCGAATTCATTTTATTTATGCCGCTTACAGCGTCATCTATAAATACACTTTTGGAACTTTTTGATGCCATACCGTTTCCTCTTTCTTTAAAAATCTTCGGTACAAATTTGAACTCATTGTGACGAGTGGTTCTTTGTTTACAGCATTTTTAAAGTGGTACTTTTAATTGTAATCACCATGCATATGAATGGATTTTTATTTATTATTAAACAAAATTGTGGTATTTTATAATCTGAAATGATGTTCTTGTGATTAAATAATCATCATCAAAATTTTAAACTAAGTATATTTCGATATCAATTAACAATTTTTTTTTCAAATATCATTGGGAAAAACTTAAAAAACCGTATAGGATAAATTTGTGGGAAAAAAAAAAAATGCCCAAGATCAAAGTTCCGATTTTCGGTGCATTTGTCTCAGACAAAAATATGTTGATAAAATTCTGCATCCGTATCTGTTTACGAAGTATCTTAAATTTCCAACTTAAAGTAACCGCGAAAGCCATAAAACACGTTAACGGTCCCATATTACCCCGTCGTAATCGCCTTGTATATGAATGGATTTTCATTTATTAAACAAAATTATGGTATTTTATAATTTTAAATGATGATATTACCATACTACTGTGCCCAAAAATCAATCTGCGTGACAAAGGCGATGCAAGCCCGAAAAGAGCACGCCAAAGTCATTCAAACATCAAGGTCATGTTGACTGTTTACTTCGATTACCGTGGTGTGATGCATTATGATTTACTTCCGCTGGGCCAAACTGTCAACAAGGAATATTATTTGAGTGTTATGTGTAATTTGTGGGAAGCTATTTGCAAAAAGAAGAAGCCCCATTTATAGAAAGACAACTCTTGGTTTTTGTATCACGATAATGCGCTAGCTCACACTGCATTGATTCTTCGTGACTTTATCGCCAAATAGGAAACTCATATCGTTCCACAACCACCGGATTTAACCCCGTCTGGCTTTTCCTTAAAATCAAAAAACCACTCCAGAGACATCGTTTTGAGTCGATTGAAGAGATTCAACGTGAATCAGCGCGCTTTTTGTAGGCCATCCCGGCCAATGACTTTTTTAACCTGCATTGAGGATTGGAAAAAACGGTCGCATACATTAAGTGCATTGTGTCGGGAGGGATTTACTTTGAAGGCGATGAAATAAATGTTCAAGAATAAATAAAAGTTTTTTAAAAAAGATAATTGGTCTTACTTTTTGCGCACAATAGTAATCATCATTAAAATATTTTAACTAAGTATGTTTCGAAATCAGTAATATATATTTTTTTTTCAAATATCATTGGGAAAAAGTTAAAAAAACCGGATAGGATAAATTTGTGAGAAAAAAATGCCCAAGATCAAAGCTCCGGTTTTCGGAGCATTTGTCTCAGACAAAAATATGTTGATAAAATTCTGCATTCGTGGCTGTTTACGAAGTATCTTAAATTTCCAACTTAAAGTAACCGCGAAAGCCATAAAACACGTTAACGGTCCCATATCTCCTTCGGGTCTTACTTTCCCTTTACACATACAGTTTGAGAAATGGTGGAGGAGAACCTCCTGTATATCTTATTTATTAAAGGTAGGGGCTTGATTTATGTTAAGAACTTTTTTTCTATCTTTTAAGTTCCTGAAAAATAAATATATATAGCATTTATCGATTAACAACATATGCGCTGCGCTCCTTTCAAGCCTTCTAAAAATTTATACTCGCTGTTTATAACGTCAGTTTTTCCTGGAGCTAGTAGAGTCGATAAAAAAAAAAAAAAATGGTATGCGAAAACTTGAATGTAATTGATTTCTGATTTTTTTTTTCCTCTTTATTTATTTATTTTGTATAAAAATCGCTGTATAAAAATTATATTAAACTTGTCTAATCTATAACTGATACTTTTTATTGAAATAAATTATCACGATATTATTAATAATTCATTTTGTAATGAAGCACTATAAATGCTTATAAAAATATTTTTTGTCGTTATTGATGTATTGCGAAAAATATTTTTCCTTTCTTTTTAGAGTTTGCAATGTTTTACTTTTTTTCAAAGTATATATTTTCATTTTTTATTTTTTTTTGTAATTGAAACGAACATAAAAAGAATATAATTTTTAAATATTGATACTAAACATTCCATTGTTCTTAATAAAGTTGAACTCAAATAATTAATGAAATCTTTAATTAAGGAAATGTAAAAACAAATAAATAAAGATACTTTTCTTCTGGATACAGCTATGTTATAGTAACATACCTTATCCTTTTTTACAAAAGAATACAAAATTTTTTTATCAATATTTCTAATTCCTTAATTATTATTTATCTTAAATCCATTGAAAATCATTTGCACATTTTTCAAATATTTATGCTACATAATTAAAATAATTTTTAACAGTGTTTGTTTACAGGATTTGTCATCTAATTAATTAAATATATATATTTATATATATATATATTTAAATAAAAAGGGATATATATAGATTTTTTTTTTTTTTTACTTTTTTAGCCAGTTTAAAAATAAAATGGATTAGTTTTTAATTAATTTCAGGTAATGAATAAATATTTTAAACTTTTTAAATAACTCAAATAATTTGAATATTTCAATATTTCTCAATATGATAATAATTTTCAAATAAATAAATTGCAATTACTGAATATAAAATTTCAAAAATTAAAAGATTAAAACAAATTTAGCTCTCTGATACATTATTTTCATACATTAGTAATATTTCATGAATTAACACAATTGGTCTAGCCTTAAATAAAAATTATAAACAAAATTATAAATGTAAAATAAAAAAAATATGTAGTTATTATAAATAATGTAAGATTTGCAAAAAGATTTCAAAAGGCACCATCCATTATTCATATTTTTGACAATTTATGTCGTTCTTTATAAATATGCCCAAAAATATTTACTGTTTGTTACAAAAATATTTACTATTCAGCTTTTCAAATAAATGATTTATATAATTTAAAAACTTTTTTTCTCATTATTTGTTTATTAGGTCAATCATTTAATTATTAATATTTATTTTTTTAAATAAAAGTATACAAGTATTTTTATTTTCTGCACTTTAAACAGCTTATAAATAAAATGGATTAATTATAATTAGTTTTAGCTAATGAATCAATAAACTTTTTAAATAACTTCAATCATTTCAATTTTTTTTCAATATCATCATCGATTTATATTTATAATTATACTTCAGTAAATAAATTGCAATTACTGATTATAAAATGCTAAAAAATAAAACATAAAAAGAAAAAATCAGCTCCTTGATCCATTATTTTCGTGCATTACTAATATTTCAGGAATATAATTTTTCTTATGTAAAAATCTAAACAAAAATTTAGATGTAAAATAAAAAAAATCACGTGCTATGATACATAATGCATGATTTATAAAATGTTATATAAGACATAGTCCATTACAATTTAAAGAAGGTTTATTCATATCTTTTTTATAATTTAAGAAATACCTCTTTAGTAAATATGCTCCAAAATATTTACTATTCATTTCTACTATTTACTCTTAAATTTACCTTTTGTATCATATAAAGCTATACATTTCAAATAAAGCTAGCTAAAATATTTTTAAAAATATTTTTTTTCCTTATAAGAATTTTGTTAAAATGTGAATGGAAAATATTAAGCACATGAATACTGTATGTTAATTTTTGTTTTGCTGCTGGACCCATCTTATGCTGAAAGAGACTCTTCATTTCTACATCATATCGACAAGAACAAGATGCAAGAGGTTGGAATGAAATGACTCTCCGTTCTAAAAGACTGATCTTTCTTTGTATAAATATCATATGGCTGAGAACTACATTAAACACTCTCATTTTAAACATTTCACTGCAGCAGGAGTAACGTGCCTAGCTTAGCAAGCAAACATATCATTCCCCTGTTCTTTCTGGCGTAGCCGGAAACTAAACTACTGACGTTTGACTTTCACTAAATGCAAATGAATTTTCTTCTGTTTGTTCTTCACAAGGGTTTGGTGAAGTATGCGCCTTTTCTCACACTGTCTGATGATCCGTAAGAATGAAGATACAACATTGAATCGTCAATTTTCATAACTTTTATTTCTGCATAAATGGTGTACGCTGGATTTGCTCCAAGATAAACACGGAATGTATTTGCTTCGACATAAAAAATGGTGATGATAAATATGCTTTTTAATGTATTGTGATAAAATACGTCAGCCGATTGTTATAAGTTTATTCAATTTTTAATCAAATTCAAAATAATGCTGTTTGTTTTTTAAATTTATGTATATATTTCTGAATAAGAAAAATTCTGTTTTAATATATTCATTTTAAGTTAGATTTTTAAATAGTATAAAAAGTGTAATAAGTTAATTAAACTTTATTTTCAAAGCTTAGAAAACAATTAAATATGCTCCAAATTTTTTAGTATTCTATTCTAAAATTTTTCTCATTTACAAGATACATAATATATGATTTATAAAATATTTCAAAATACACCGTTCATAACAATTTAAGAAAGAATTATTCAGATTTTTTTTTAATATAGAAAATACCTCTTTCGTAAATAGGCTCCAAAATATTTACTATTCATTTCTACTATTTACTCCTAAGTATTACTTTTGTATCATAAAAAGCTATACATTTCAAATCAGCCAGCTTTAAATTTTTGAAAACTTTTCCTTCATGGGAATAAAATGCGAATAGAAAATATTTAACAGATGAATATGTTAATTTTTGTTGCTGCTACTAACCCGGTCTTATGCAGAAAGAGTCTTATTTACATCACATCGACAAGAACAAGATGCCAGAGGTTGGAATGAAAGCACACTCCGTTCTAAAAGAGTGATCTTTCTTTGTATAAATTATCATATGGCTGAGAACTGCATTAAACACTCTCATTTTTAAACATTTCACTACAGCAGGAGTAACGTGCCTAGCTTAGCAAGCAAACATATTATTCCTGCCACCCCGCCCCTATTCTTTTCTGGCGTAGCCCGGAAACTAAACTACTGACTTTAACTTTCACTAAATGCAAATGAATTTTCTTCTGTTTGTTCTGCACAGGGTTTTTTGAAGTATGTGCCTTTTCTCACTCTGGCTGGTGATCCGTAAGAATGAAGATACTACATTGAATCGTCAATTTTAAGAACTTTTATTTCTGCAAAAATGGTGTACGCTGGATTTTCTCCAAGATAAACACGGAATGTATTTGTTTCACTTATAAAAGGCATATTTATCATAAGATAAATATGCCTTTTATGTATTGTGATACAATATATCAATCGTTATTGTAAGTCTGTTCACTTTTTAATAAGATACAAGATAACGTTTTTTAAATCTATGTATATTTTTATGGTATAAGAAAAATTTTTTGTTTAAATATATTCATTCAAAATTATATTTTTAAGTAGTATAAAAAATTGTAATAAGTTAATTTAAATTTTATTTTCTCCCAGCTTAGAAAAATCCAGAAACAAATATGCTCAAAATTATTTACTATTCATTTGATGGAATGGTTTGGAATAGTTTGACATATAGGTCTAAGTATTTTTGTATCTGATTCTGTATCATAAAAAGCTATTTAAAAAAAAATCAAATTTAAAATTTATAAATAAAAAAATCATGTAGTTATGATACGATAATCTATGATTTATAAAATATTTCAAAAAATATCAAAAATTTAAACTTTAAAAAAAACTCATAACATTTTAAAAAAGGTTAATGCATATTTTTTATAATTCAAATGAAAAAATACTTCCTTAGTAAATATGCTCTAAAATGCTTACTTTTCATTTCTGCTAAGAAATTTATGCTCCTATTTACAATTCATTTCTACTATTTACTCCTACCTTAAAATAGCTATGGATTTCAAATCAGCCAGCTTAAATATTTGAAAACTTTTTCTTCATTGTAATAAAATGTGAATAGAAAATATTTAGCACATGAATATGTATAATTTTTGTTGCTGGCAACTAACCCATCTTATGCAGAAAAGAGGCTTACTTACATCACATCGACAAGAACAAGATGCAAGAGGGTGGAATGAAAACACACTCCGTTCTGAAAGCGTGATCTTTCTTTGTATAAATTATCATATGGCTGAGAACTGCGTTAAACACTCTCATTTTTAAACATTTCACTGCAGCAGGAGTAACGTGCCTTGCTTCAGCAAGCAAACATATCATTCCCCTGACCTTTCTGACTTTAATTTCAATAAATAAATTGTAATTACTGATTATGAAATTCAAAAAAATTAAAAACTTTAAAAAAACATTTTTAGATGTCTGATCCATTACTCTACATTACTAATACTTTATGAATTAACACAACTGTCTGGCCTTTTATAAAATTTAAAATAAAACTATCAATATACATTAAAAAATCATTAGTTATGAAAATATGTATCATTTATAAAATAAACAAAATACGTACTTGGCAATTTAAAAATCAGGTTTATTCAGATTATTTTATACTTTTTAAGAAATAGCCCTTAATGAATATGTGAAAGATATTTACTTTCATTTCTCCTATTTATACAATGTATTACTTTTTATCATAAAAAGTTATACATTTCAAATCAGCCAACCAAATATCTGAAAACTTCCCTTCATCAAAATAAAATACGAATAGAAAATATTTAGCAGATGAATACTATATATTAATTTTTAATTGCTACTAACCCATCTTATGCAGAAAGAGGCTTATTTTCACATGGACAAGAACAAGATGCAAGAGGTTGGAATGAAAGAACACTCTGTTCAAAAGCGTGATTTTTAAACTTTGTATAAAAGTTATCATATTGCTGAGCACTGCATTAAATACTCTTCATTTTTAAACATTTCACTACAGCAGGAGAAAAATTCAGAAACTTAAGAATGCAAACATATCATTCCCCCCGTTCTTTCTGGCATAGCCGGAAACTAAACTACACGTTTGACTTTCACTAAATGCAAAAAAATTTTCTTCTGTTTGCTCTGCACCGGGATTGGTGAAATATGCGCCTTTTTCTCACACTGTCTGGTGATCCGTAAGAATGAAGATACTGCATTGAATCGTCAATTTTAAGAACTTTTATTTCTGTTAAAATGGTGCACGCTGGAATGGATGGATAAACATGGAATGTTTTGCTTCGACTAAAAATGGTGATGGTAAACATGCATTTTAATGTATTGTGATACAATCCATTGTTAAAAGCCTATTCACTTTTAATATGAAACAAAAATAACGTTTTTTAAATATTTTTTTCTGGTATAAGAAAATTGTTTTTATATATTCATTCTAAATTAGATTTTTAAATAGTATAAAAAGTGTAATAAATTAATTTAACTTTTTAATTTCCAAGGTTAAAAATAATTCAGAAGCAAATAACATGGCAACATGGCAGAAGGTCAAAAATGGTCTTTGTACATGTAAAACATTTGATGGAATGGTTTGGAATAGTTTGATGTTTTATATAGGTCGAATATTTTTGTATCCGGTGTTTAGCTGATTTACTCCAAGATAATCACGAAATGTATTTGTTCCTACTTAAAAATGGTGATTATATATATGCCTTTTAATGTATTGTGACTTTCACTGAATGCAAATGAATTTTATTCAGTTTGTTTTTCACAGGATTTGGGAAGTATGCGCCATTTCTCACACTGTCTGGGGATCCGTAAAAATGAAAAAAACTACATTGAATCGTCAATTTTAAGAACTTTATTTCTGAAAAATGGTGTACGCCGGAATTGCTCCAAGATAAACACGAAATGTATTTGCTAGACTTTAAAATTGGGATGATAAATATCGCTTTTAGTGTATTTGTTAGAACACGTCAATCGACTGTTATAATGTCTATTCACTTTTTAATAAGATACAAATAATAGTTTTTTTTTAAATATATTTTTTTCTGGTATAAGAAAAAACTTTGTTTTAATAAATTCATTCTAATTAGGTTTTTAAATAATATAAAAGGGTAATAAGTTAATTTAACTTTTATTTTCCAAGCTCAGAAAAAAATTAAAATCCTCAAAAATTTTTTGGAAAAACTTCATTTCTACTATTTATTCCTAAGTATTATGTTCTTTCTGTATCATAAAAAATCTATTTAAAAAAATCTCCAAATGTAAATTAAAAATCTTGTAGTTATGATACATAATATATGATTTATGAAATATTTCAAAATACCAAAAGCACCATTTAAATAAGTTTTATTCATATTTTTTTGTAATTCAAGAAATAAAACCTTCGAAAATATGCTCCAAAAATATTTACTATTCATTTCTATTATTTACTCCTAAATATACTTTACGTATCATGTAAAGCTATGGATATCAAATCAGCCAGCTGAAATATTTGAAAACTTTTCCTTCATCGAAATAAAATGCGAATAGAATATTTAGCGAGATGAGTATTGTATGCTAATTTTTGTTGCTACTACCAACCCATCTCATGCAGAAAGAGGCTTATTTACATCACATTGACAAGAACAAGATGCAAGAGGTTGGAATGAAAGCACACCCCTCCGTTCTAAAAGCGTGATCTTTCTTTGTATAAATTATCATATGGCTGAGAACTACATTAAAAACTCTCATTTTTAAACATTTCACTATAGCAGGAGTAACATGCCTTTTAGCAAGCAAACATCTCATTCCCCCGTTCTTTCCGTCGTAGCCGGAAACTAAACTACTGACGTTTGATTTTCACTAAATGCAAATTAATTTTCTTCTGTTTGTTCTGCACTAGGGTTTGGTGAAGTATGCGCCTTTTTTCACACTGTCTGATGTGACCCGTAAGAATGAAAATACTACATCGAATCGTCAATTTCAAGAAATTTTATTTTTGCAAAAATGGCGCACGCTGGAATTGCTGCCTAGATAAACACGAAATGTATTTGTTTCGACTTAAAAATGGTGATGATAAATATGCTTTTAATGCATTGTGATACAATCGATTGTTATAAGCCTATTCACTTTTTAATAATAAACAAAATAATGTTTTTTTTTTAAATGTATATATTTTTCTGGTATAAGTAAAATTTCGTTTTAATATATCCAATCTAGATTAATCTGTATTGGATTTTTAAACAATATCGAAAAGTTTAATAAATTAATTATTATTTTCCAAGTTTGAAAAAATTCAAAAGCAAATTACTGTAATCTCAATAAATAAATTGCAGTTACTTGCAGTTTTAAAATTACAAAAAAATGTAAACATTAAAAGAACATTTTTAGATGTCTGATCCATTACTTTCGTACATCGCTAATATTTTATCAACTAACACAATTGACACAGCCTTATATAAAAAATTTAGACAAAACTAGAAATTTACAATAAGAAATCATCAGTTAGGATAAATATTGTATGATTTATAACATATTTCAAAAGACATATTCCATAACAATTTAAAGTAAGTTTATTCGGATTTTTTTATAATTTAAGAAATACCTCCTTAGTAAATATGTTCTAAAATATTTGCTATTAATTTTACTATTTACGTCTAAGTATTACTCTCAGCATCACATAACGCTATACATTTTAAGTCAGCTAGCTTAAATATTTGAAAACTTTTCCTTCATTCGAAATAAAATGCGAATAGAAAATTTTTAGAACATGAATATGTCAATTTTTATTGCTGTTATAACCCATCTTATGCAGAAAGAGGCTTATTTACATCACATCGGCAAGAACAAGTTGCAAGAGGTTGGAATGAAAGCACACTCCGTTCTGAAAGCGTGATCTTTCTTTGTATAAATTATCATATGGCTGACAACTACATTAAAAACTCTCATTTTTAAACATTTCACTACAGCAGGAGCAACGTGCCTAGCTTAGCAAGCAAACATATCATTCCCCCCTGTTCTTTCTGGTGTAGCCGGAAACTAAACTACTGACGTTTGACTTTCACTAAATGCAAATGAATTTTCTTCTTTTTGTTCTGCACAAGGGTTTGGTGAAGTATGCGCTTTTTCTCACACTGTGTGGTGATCCGTAAGGATGAAATACTACATTGAATCGTCAATTTTATGAATTTTTATTTCTGCAAAAATGGTGTACGCTGGAATTGCTCCAAGATAAACACGAATTGTATTTGTTTCGTCTTAAAAATTGTGATGACGATAAATATGCCTTTTAATGTATTGTGATAGAATATGTCAATAGATTGTTATAAGTCTATCCACTTTTTAATAAGATACAAAATTATGCTGTGTTTTAAAAAACATATTTTTTTCATGAATAAGAAAAAATTTTATTTTAATATATTCATTCTAAATTAGATTTTTACATAATATGGAAAAGCGTAATAAGTTAATTTAACTTTTTTATTTTCCAAGTTTAGAAAAAAAATTAAATATGCTCCAATTTTTTTATTATTCATTTCTATTACTTACTCCTAAGTATTACTTTCTGTATCATGAAAAGGTATTTAAAAAAATCTCCATATGTAAAATAAAAAAAATCATGTAGTTATGGCAAGTAATATATGATTTATAAAATATTTCAAAAATCACCGTTCACAATAAGCCTTCTTTAAATTCTTAAGAAGGCTTATTCAATTTTTTTATAATTTAAGAAATACCTCTTCAGTAAATATGTTCTAAATTATTTACTATTTACTCCTAAGCATTACTTCCTATATATATCTCAAATCAGCCAGCTTAAATATGTGAAAACTTTTCTTTCATCGAAATAAAATGCGAATAGAAAATATTTAGCAGATGAATACTGTATGTTAATTTTTGTTGCTGCTACCAACCCATCTTATGCAGAAGGAGGCTTATTTACATCACATCGGCAAGAACAAGTTGCAAGAGGTTGGAATGAAAGCACACTCCGTTCTGAAAGCGTGATCTTTCTTTGTATAAATTATCATATGGCTGAGAACTACATTAAAAACTCTCATTTTTAAACATTTCACTATAGCAGGAGTAACGTGCTTAGCTTAGCAAGCAAACATATCATCCCCGCCCCCCTGTTCTTTCAGGCATAGCCGGAAACTAAACTACTGACGTTTGACTTTCACTAAATGCAAATGAATTTTCTTCTCTTTGTTCTGCACAAGGGTTTGGTGAAGTATGCGCTTTTTTCACACTGTGTGGTGATCCGTAAGGATGAAGATACTACATTGAATCGTCAATTTTATGAATTTTTATTTCTGCAAAAATGGTGTACGCTGGAATTGCTCCAAGATAAACACGAATTGCATTTGTTTCGACTTAAAATTGTGATGACGATAAATATGCCTTTTAATGTAATGTGATAGAATATGTCAATAGATTGTTATAAGTCTATCCACTTTTTAATAAGATACAAAATTATGCTGTGTTTTAAAAACATATTTTTTTTTTCTGGAATAAGAAAAATTTTATTTTAATATATTCATTCTAAATTAGATTTTTAAATAATATGGAAAAGCGTAATAAGTTAATTTAACTTTTATTTTCCAAGTTTAGAAAAAAATTAAATATGCTCCAATTTTTTTTTATTATTCATTTCTATTATTTACTCCTAAGTATTACTTTCTGTATCATGAAAAGGTATTTAAAAAATCTCCATATGTAAAATAAAAATCATGTAGTTATGGCAAGTAATATATGATTTATAAAATATTTCAAAAATCACTGTTCACAATAAGCCTTCTTTAAATTCTTAAGAAGCCTTATTCAAATTTTTTATAATTTAAGAAATACCTCTTCAGTAAATATGTTCTAAATTATTTACTATTTACTCCTAAGCATTACTTCCTATATACATCTCAAATCAGCCAGCTTAAATACGTGAAAACTTTTCTTTCAACGAAATAAAATGCGAATAGAAAATATTTAGCAGATGAATACTCTATGTTAATTTTTGTTACTGCTACCAACCCATCTTATGCAGAAGGAGGCTTATTTACATCACATCGACAAGAACAAGATGCAAGAGGTTGGAATGAAAGCACACTCCGTTCTGAAAGCGTGATCTTTCTTTCTATAAATTATCATATGGCTGAGAACTACATTAAGCACTCTCATTTTTAAACATTTCACTACAGCAGGAGTAACGTGCTTAGCTTAGCAAGCAAACTTATCATCCCTGCCCCCTGTTCTTTCAGGCATAGCCGGAAACTAAACTACTGACGTTTGACTTTCTCTAAATGCAAATGAATTTTCTTCTCTTTGTTCTGCACAAGGGTTTGGTGAAGTATGCTGCGCCTTTTCTCACACCGTCTGGTGATCCCTAAGAATGAAGATACTACATTGAATCGTCAATTTTAACAACTTTTATTTCTGCAAAAATAGTGTACGCTGGATTTGCTCCAAGATAAACACGGAATGTATTTGTTTCGACTTAAAAAAAAAAATTGGTGATGATAAATATATCTTTTAATGTATTGTGTTACAATGTATCAATTGATTATTGTAAGTCTATTCAATTTTTAATAAGATACAAATTAACGTTCTTTAAAACTATGTATATTTTTATGGTATAAGAAAAATTTTGTTTTAATATATTCATTCTAAATTATATTTTTAAGTAATATAAAAAATTGTAATAAGTTAATTAAACTTTTATTTTCTCCCAGCTTAGAAAAAAAAAATAAATATGTTCCAAATTATTTACTATTCATTTCTACTATGTACACCTAAGTATTATGTTCTGTATCATAAAAGCAATTTAAAAATTTCAAATGTAAAATAAAAAAGTCATGTAGTTATGATACATAATATATGATTTATAAATTATTTCAAAAGACATTGCTCATAACATTTTAAAGAAGGTTAAAGCATATTTTTTTTATAATTCAAAAAATACCTCCTTAGTAAATATGCTCTAAAATGCTTTCTTTTCATTTCTGCTATTTACCCTAAGCTTTACTTTCTCTACTTTAAAAAGCTATAGATTTCAAATCAGCTAGCTTAAAGATTTGAAAAATTTCCTTCATCGGAATAAAATGTGAATAGAAAATATTTTGCAGATGAATACTGTATGTTATTTTTTGTTGCTGCTATCAACCCATCTTATCGAGAAAGAGGCTTATTTACATCACATCGACAAGAACAAGATGCAAAAAGGTTGGAATGAAAGCACACTCCGTTCTAAAAGCGTGATCTTTCTTTTGTATAAATTATCATATGACTGAGAACTACATTAAACACTCTCATTTTTAAACATTTCAATACAGCAGAGGTAACGTGCCTAGCTTAGCAAGCAAACATATCATTCCCCCTGTTCTTTTCTGGCGTAGCCGGAAACTAAACTACTGACGTTTGACTTTCACTAAATGCAAATGAATTTTCTTCTTTTGTTCTGCACAAGGGTTTGGTGAAGTGTGCGCCTTTTCACACACTGGCAGGTGATCCGTAAGAATGAAGATACTACATTGAATCGTCAATTTTAAGAAATTTTTATTTCTAAAAATAGCGTAAGCTGGAATTGCTCCAAGATAAACACGAAATGTATTTGTTTCGACTTAAAAATAGTGATGATAAATATCACTTTTAATGTATTGTGATACAATACGTGAATCGATAAGTCTATTCGCTTTTTAATAAGATACAAAGTAATGCTGATTTTCAAAAAATATTTTTTTTTTCTGGTGTAAGAAACATTTTGATTTAATATATTCATTCCAAATTAGATTTCAATCTAATCATCAATTGATTATTGTAAGTCTATTCACTTTTTAATGCTATTCAAAGTAATGCTTTTTTAAAGTATATATTTTTTCTGGTATAAGAAAAATTTCGTTTTGATATATATCTAAATTAATCTGTATTATATTTTTTTAAACAATGTGGCAAAGTGCAATAAATGAATTTAACTTTTATTTTTTTATTTTCCAAGGTTAGAAAATTCAGAAACAAATAAGAATGTCAGAAAATAAAAAATAATGGGACAAAATAATAATAAATGAATACAGCAAGAATAAATAAATACAACAATAAAAATAACGTCAGGAGCTAAAAAAATTGTATTTATACATATATAACATTTAATGAAATGGCGGAAATATTATGATAGATGGTTTATAAATGACGAATATACAATTCTACAAGTATAAATTTAAAATTGTTAAAATCAAATGTAATGGAATGGATGGATAATGGACTGAAATTTTGGATAGAATGTACGGAATATGTATTTTAATGGATAGTAACTTTGCTGTTTAAGTTCCGATCAGATATTTAATGACCAAACCAATGTTGCAGATTCATAAGTTATGTGTATATATACGTGTAGAAATTGTATATATTAAGATTCATACAATTATATATTAAAATGCTAGACTGATAAATTGTTCCTTTAATCTATCGAGTGACTAGAAATACCCAGAACATCATAAGTCTGAAGATAATATAGTTTACAAACTTTCCCTATTAATATTGATAAACATTTTAAATGAATATCATTATAACCACACGTATATTTCAATTTAAATATTTAAAATATAAAACGTCTAACATTTAATTCAAACTTTTTAAATTTTCATATACATTAAATATCATAGTATTGATGTTAAATAATAATAAATAATTCTGAAGATAATATAGTCTAGCAAATATCCTTATTAATATTAATAAACATTTTATATGAATATCATTATAATCACACATATATGTCAATTTAAATAATTAAAATAAAAAAAAAACGGCTAACACTTAATTCAAACTTTAAATTTACATATAATTTAACAACGTAGTATTGATGATAAATGTAAAAATCATCTACATAAATAATCTTAATTATGAATTTATCATTTGAAAATGCAAATAATATCAACAGATTTAAAATGTTTTACGCTTTAAAAAATTATATAAATTGCAAATATTTCTATTTGATGGCATAAGCTAATATTAAAAATTTTATGAATATTATATTAAGAACTATTTCAAAAACAAATAGTAGATTAAGTATAAATAAATATAACACTAAGTGAAATTTTTTTGAAAAACTTGGCAATATAAAATCAATTAAAAAAAATAATGTTCTTTTTTTTTTAAGTATATAAAGTTTGAAAAAGAATATCTATAGCACGTAGTATAGTAATAATAATGCCTTCCTCCTTTACGCAAAAGCACCATAAATAAATGAATCCATTTTATTTTAATTAGAATGATAAATCTTCGTACATCATAAAGAAGGAATTTTTGTTAAAGAAAATGCTTCACGTTTAATATCTAAGTAAACAAACTTCAGCTAAGTAAGAAACCATGCTGTAAAATGAAAGTGCAAACCTTGGACAATTTGTCACATTTCCACAGAAATTACAGAGAGAGCACAAATATTTATGCGAGAACAAATCAGTTTAGAAAATGTTCCAGATACACAAATAAACCTCCAATGTTCCAAGCCCTGACAAGTTTAGTTCACCGGACAGAGATTTCCAAAACACAGGTTAGATTCCAACGTGATTGATCTTCCCTGCGAGATTGTGGCAAAACTCTTTCCGTTATAAAAAGAAAGGCAGACAGCACATTATTCTCGAAAAGTTTTACCATGGAGGACACGTTTTCCCAAGGCAATACTTAGGTCTTTTTCGAATGTTTGTTTGCATGAAAGTTTTGAATTCGATTCAATGCTGTAGGTTTAGCTGACTAATGAGGATCGTTGTACTTGAAAATGGCGAAATGTTTCTTTGTTTAAGACTGTGTGATGTGGTTAAAAGACATCTGGTATCATACTCTAGTAGTCACAAGATATATTTGTTTGATGTCGTAGTAATGCAAGTGAGATTTATTGCTTCATTTTGTTATGTTTCTGGTGTATTTTGTACTAGTATATATACTACCCTATTTATATTTAGATACCATATTAGAATGCATACCATATTTATTTATTATAATAAAGGTATATATGCATGTTTATTTTCAACAATTTATACAAAAAGGACTAATTTAAATTAATTTAGCTTACAAATAAAGATGTCAATAATTCAAATCAATTGAAATTTTATTTCAATTTGAATCAATTTTTTTTTAGTATGCTCATTAAACTCAAAAGTAATTTGCAATTATTAATTATAAAATACCAAAAAATTCCGCTATCTTATTTATTATTTTCATGGATTACGAATATTTCATGAATTAACACAACTGTCCAACTGTCTAAAAATATAAACAAAACTTTAAAATAAATAAAATCATGTAGTTATGATAAATAAAGTATGATTCATAAAATATTTCAAAAATACATACTCTATGGCAATTTAAATAAGTTTTATTCATATTTTTTTAATTTAAGTAATACCTCCTTAGTAAATACGCTTCAAAATATTTACGATTCATTTCTGCTATTTATTCCTAGGTATTACTGTCTGTATCACATAAAAAGCTATACATTTCAAATCAGCTATCTTAAATATTTGAAAACTTTTCTTTCATCGAAATAAAATACAAATAGACAATATTTACAGATGAATATGTTAATTTTTGTTGCTGCTACTAACCCATCTTATGCAGAAAGAGGCTTATTTACATCAGATCGACAAGAACAAGATGCAAGATGTTGGAATGCGTTCAAAAACACACTGCGTTCTAAAAGCGTGATCTTTCTTTGTATAAATTATCATATGGCTGCGAACTACATTAAACACTCTCATTTTTAAACATACTACAGCAGGAATAACGTGCCTAGCTTAGCAAGGAAACATATCATCCCCCTGTTCTTTCTGGTGTAGCCGTAAACTAAACTACTGATGTTTGACTTTCACTAAATGCAAATGAATTTTCTTCTGTTTGTTCTGCACAAGTGTTTGGTGGAGTATGCGCCTTTTCTCACACTATCTGGTGATCCATAAGAATGAAGATACTACATTGAATCGTCAATTTTAAGAACTTTTATTTCTGCAAAAATGGTGTACGCTGGAATTGCTCCAAGATTGACACGAAATGGTATTTGTTTCGACCTAAAAATAGTGATGATAAATATGCCTCTTAATGTATTGTGATGCAATACTTCAATCAATTGTTATAAGTCTATTCACTTTTTAATAAGATACAAAATAATGTTTTTTTAAATATAAAATTTTTCTGGTATAAAAAAAAAAAATGTTTTATTATATTCATTCTAAATTATATTTTTAAGTAATATGGAAAAGTTTAATAAGTTAATTTAATTTTTAATTTCAAGCTTAGAAATAATTTCAGATCAAATAACATGTCAGTAGCTCAAAAAACGGTCATTGTACATGTAAAAACATGTGATGGAATGGTTTGGAACAGTTTGAGGGTTTATATAGGAAGAATATGTTTTTATCTGGTGTTTATCTGGATTTACTCCAAGATAATCACGAAATTTCAATTAATAAATAGTGATGATAAATATACCTTTTAATGTATTGTTGATACAATCGATTGTTATAAGTCTATTCGCTTTTTAATAATATTCAAAATAAAGTTGTTGTTTTTTAAATATATATATATTTTTTGGTATAAAAAAAAAAATTGTTTTAATATATTCATTCTAAATTAGCTTTTAAATAGTATAAAAAGTGTAATAACTTTTATTTTCCAAGCTTAGAAAAAAATTAAATATACTCCAAATAAATTACTATTCATTTCTACTAATTTTTCTTATTTACATGATACATAATATATGATTTATAAAATATTCCAAAATACACTGTTCATAACAATTTAAGAAATGTTTATTCAGATTGTTTTGTAAGTTAAGCATTACCTCCTTAGTAAATATGCCCCAAATTATTTACTATTCATTTCTACTATTTACTTCCATGTATTACTTTCTGTAGCAGATAAAGCTATACATTTCAAATCAGCTAGCTTAAATATTTGAAAACTTTTCCTTCACCGAAATAAAATGCGAATAGAAAAAATTTAGCAGATGAATACTGTATGTTAATTTTTGTTGCTGCTACCAACCCATCTTATGCAGAGAGAGGCTTACTTTACATCACATCGACAAGAACAAGATGCAAGAGGTTGGAATGAAAGCACACTCCGTTCTAAAAGCGTGATCCTTCTTTGTATAAATTATCATATGGCTGAGAACTACATTAAACACTCTCATTTTTAAACATTTCACTACAGCAGGAGTAACGTGCCTTAGCTTAGCAAACAAACATATCATTCCTACCCCTCCCTCCTCCCTGTTCTTTCTGGCGTAGCCGGAAACTAAACTACCGACGTTTGACTTTCACTAAATGCAAATGAATTTTCTTCTGTTTGTTCGCCACTAGGGTTTGGTAAAGTATGAGCCTTTTCTCACACTGTCTGGTGATCCGTAAGAATGAAGTTACTACATTGAATCGTTGATTTTAAGAACTTTTATTTCGGAAAAATGGTGTACGATGGAATGGTTCCAATATAAACAAAAATGAATTTGTTTCGACTTAAAAATGATGATGATAAATATCCGCTTTTAATGTATTGTGATACAATAAGTCAATCGATTGTTAAAACTCTATTCACTTTTTAATAAGGTAAAAAATAATGTTTTATTAAACTATATATATTTTTTTGGTTTAAGAAAATTTCTTTTGATGTATTCAATCTAGTTTATTTTGTATTAGATTTTTAAAATAACATTAAAAAATGTGTAATAAATGAATTTAACTTTTATTTTGCAAACTTAGAAAAATTCAGAATGTCAGGTAATAATGTCAGGTGCAAAAAAATTGATTTTATACATATAAAACATTTGATGGAAAAATTACGATTGCGAAAATTATGATTGATGGTTTATAAACGACGAATATATTATTTTTTTTCTTTAAGTATAAACTTTAATTTTTAATTCCATGCAATATAATTTGAAATTTTGCTATTCAAGTTCTAAAAGCGGTGTAATCTATTTCTTTCAATCAATAGTATCTTATCAGATATTTATTGACCAATCAGATATTTATTTCAATACACTTGTGATGGTTAGATATTTTTTTTATTCAAGTTCTGTAATTTATACAATCTATTTTAATGAATCAATGGTACCTGATTAGATATTTAACTATCAATCAGATATTTATTTTAATTCACTTGTTAGATAGCTTTCTATTCAAGTTCTAAAATCAGTGTAATCTATTTCTTTGAATCAATAGTGCCCGATCAGATATTTAATTACTGAACCAATGTTGCAGATTCATGAATTATGTGTCTATATAAGTGTAGAAATTGTATATTAAATTCATACAATTATATATTAAAACCAGACTTTAAATTGTTCTTTTTATCGATCGAGTGAACATGAATATCCGAAATATCATAAGCCTTAACAGAATATAGTTTACAAACTTTCCTATTAATATTAATAAATATTTAAATGGATATCATTATAATCACACATATATTTTGATTTAAATATTTAAAATAGAAAACACCTAACACTTAATTCAAACTTTATACTTAAATATACTTCAAATGCCATAGTATTGATGCTGAATAATAACAAAAAAATTCTGTAGATAATAAAGTCTAGCAAATATCCCTACTAATATTAATAAACATTTTATATGAATATCATTATAACCACGCCTGTATTTCAATTTAAATATTTAAAATAGAAAACGTCTAAAACTTAATTTAAATTTCAAATTTACGTATACTTTAAATGTCATAGTATTGATACGAAATATAAAAATTATCTATATAAATAATCATAATTATGTGTTTATCATTTCAAAATGCAAATATTATCAACACATATAAAATGTTTGATGTTTTAAAAATATATAAAGGAAAATATTTCTAATGTCAAAAGCTAATATTAAACATTTTTCAAACATAATAGTTAGAGTAATTCTTTTTTAAATAGTAGATTAAAAATAAATAAATATAATTTTAATTAAAATTTATATGAAAAATTTTTATATAAAAACAATTAAAAGAATAATGTTCCTTTGTTTTAAGCATATTCAGTTGGAAAAATATTATGATTGAACTTTTATATTATTTATAGCACGTAGCATAATAATAATAAGGCCCTATCTCTCTTACGAAATAGCACCATAAATATATGAATCCATTTTATTTTAATTAGAATGATAAATCTTCGTACATCATAAAAGAAGAATTTTTGTTAAAGAAAATGCTTCACGTTTAATCTCTAAGTAAACAAACTTCAGCTAAGTAAGAAACCTTGCCATTACAAATGAAAGTGCAAACCTTGGACAATTTGTCACATTCCCACCAGAAATTACAGAGAGAGCACAAATATTTATGCGAGAACAAATCAGTTTAGAAAAATGTTCCAGATACACAAATACACCACCAATGTTCCAAGCTCCGACAAGTTTAGTTCACCGGACAGAGATTTCCAAAACACAGGTTAGATTCCAACGTGATTGATCTTCCCCTGCAAGATTGTGGCAAAACTCATTACGTTATAAAAAGAAAGGCTGACAGCACATTATTCTCGAAAATTTTTACCATGGAGGACCCTTTTTCCCAAGGCAATACTTAGGTCTTTTCGAATGTTTGTTTGCATGAAAGTTTTGAATTCCGATTCAGTGCTGCAGGTTTAGCTAACTAATGAGGATCGTTGTACTTGAAGAATGGCGAAATGTTTCTTTGTTTAAGACTGTGTGATGTGGTTAAAAGACATTACAATTGGTATCATACTCGTGTAGTCACAAGATATATTTGATTGATGTCGTCGTAATGCAAGTGAACATTTGGTGCTTAATTTTGTTATGTTTCTGGGGTATTTTTGTAGTAGTGTATATATACTACTGTAATTATATTTAGGATACAATATTAGGAAGGAATATCATATTTATTTATTTTTATTAAAATAATGGTATATATGCATTTTATTTTCAACACTTCATACAATTTATAAATAAAATGGACTAATTTTAATTAATTTAGCTTATAAATAAAGATGCCAATAATACAAATCATTTGAAAATTTCAATTTTATTCCGTATAATCATTAAACTCAAAAAGTAATGTGCAATTACTAATTATAAAATTACGAAAAAATTAAACTTTAAAAAAATTCATCTTATTTATTATTTTTATGCATTACGAATATTTCATGAATGAACACAACTGCCCAGTCTTATCTAAATAATATAAACAAAACTTTAAATGTAAAATAAAAAAAATCATGTAACGGTGATACATAATGTATGATTTATAAAATATTTCAAAATACATATTCCATGGCAATTTAAATAAGTTTTATTCATATTTTTTTATAATTTATGCAATACCACTGCTTAGTAAACATGCGCCAAAATATTTACTATTCATTTCTTATTTATTTCTAAGTATTACTTTCTGTATCATATAAAGCTATACATTTCAAATCAGCTAGCTTAAATATTTGAAAACTCTTTCTTCATCGGAATAAAATGCGAATAGAAAATATTTAGCAGATGAATACTATATGTTAATTTTAATTGCTGCTACTAGCCCATTTTATGCAGAAAGAGGCTTTATTACATCATATCGAAAAGAACAAGATGCAAGATTTTTGGAATGAAAGCACACTCCGTTCTAAAGCGTGATCTTTCTTTGTATAAATTATCATATGGCTGAGAACTACATTAAACACTCTCATTTTTAAGCATTTCACTACAGCAGGAGAAACGTGAATAGCATATCAGGTAAACACATAATTCCTACCCCCCTCCCCCTTCTTGCTAGCGTAGCCGGAAACTAAACTACTGACGTTTGACTTTCACTAAATGCAAATGAATTTTTCTTCTTTGTTCTTCACAAGGTTTGGCAAAAGTATGCACCTTTTCTCAGACTGTCTGGTGATCCGTAAGATTGAAGATAGTGCATTGAATCGTCAATTTTAAGAACTTTTATTTCTGCAAAAATGGTGGACGCTGGAATTGCTCCAAGATAAACAAGAAATGTATTTGTTTCGATTTAAAAATGGTGCTGATAAATATCGCTTTTAATGTATCGAGATACAATGCGTCAATCGTGTTATAAGTATATTCACTTTTAATAAGATACAAAATAATGCAGTTTTTTTAAGGTATAAATTTTTTCTGGTATAAAAATTTTTTCTTTTAATATAATCATTCTAAATTAGATTTTTAAATAATATAAAAAAACTGTAATAAGTTCATTTAACTTTTAATTTCCAAGCTTAGAAAAAAATTCAGAAACAAATAACATGATAGAAGCCAAAAAATGGTCTTTTAACAAATAAAACATTTAATGCAATGGTTTGAAAAGGATTGATGGTTTGTATAGGAAGAATATGTATTTTCTTCATGTATAGATTTTAATTTTTAAATCACATGTAATGGTTAGAAATTTTCCTAATCAAGTTCTAAAATCCGTGTAATCTATTTCGTTGAATCAATGGTACCCGATCAGCTATTTATTGATCAATCAGATATTTACATTAATTCACCTGTAAAGTTTAGATATTTTGCTATTCAAGTTATAAAATCTTTGCAGTCTATTTTATTGAATCAATGGTGCCCAATCAGATATATACTAAACAAACTAATATTGAAGATTCATGAATATTATGTATATAGACGTGTAGAAATTGTATATTAAGTGAAATAAATTCATTTATTACACTTTTACACATTATTTAAAAATCTAATACAGATTAATCTAGATATATATCAAAACAAAATTTTCTTATACCAGAAAAATATATATTTAAAAAAACCAGCATTATTGTGTATCTTATTAAAAAGTGAATAGACTTTTTAACAATCGATTGGTGTATTGTATCACAATACATTAAACAGGATATTTATCCTCACCATTTTTAATTCAAAACAAATACATTTCATGATTATCTTGGAGCAATTCCAGTGTACGCCGTTTTTCAGAAATAAAATTCTTAAAATTGACGATTCAATGTAGTATCTTCATTCTTACGGATCACCAGACAGTGTGAGAAAAAGATACTTCACCAAACCCTGTGCAGAGCAAACAGATGAAAATTCATTTGCATGTAGTGAAAGTCAAAAAGTCAGTAGTTCAGTTTCCGGCTACGCCAGAAAGAACAGGGGGGGAATGATATATTTGCTTGCTAAGCTAGGCACGTTACTCCAGCTGTAGTGAAATGTTTAAAAAATGAGAGTGTTTCATGTAGTTCTCAGCCATATGATAATTTATACAAAGAAAGATCACGCTTTTAGAACGGAGTGTGCTTTCATTCCAACGTCTTGCATCTTGTTCTTGTCGATGTGATGTAAATAAGCCTCTTTCTGCATAAGATGGTTTAGTAGCAGCAACAAAATTAACATAGTATTCATGTGCTAAATATTTTCTATTCGCATTTTATTCGATGAAGCAAAAAAGTTTCAAATATTTAAGCTAGCTGATTTGAAATGTATAGCTTTATATATGATTAACTACTTGATTCAGATAAGTTAATACTTAGGAATAAATAGTAAAATGAATAGTAAATATTTTGGATCATATTTACTAAGGAGATATTGCTTTAAAAAAAATTTGAATAAACATTCCTTAAATTGTTATGAACGTGTTGTTTTTGAATATTTTATAACTCATATATTATGTATCATATATTACTACTTATAATTTTTTAATTTTACATTTGGAGATTTTTTTAAATAGCTTTTTTTATGATACAGAAAATAATACTTAGGTGTAAATAGTAGAAATGAATAGTAAATAATTTGTAGCATATTTAATTTTTTCTAAGTTTGAAAATAAAAGTTAAATTAACTTATTACAATTTTATATGTTATTTAAAATCTAATTTAGAATGAACATATAAAAACGTAAAATTTTTCTTATATCAGAAAAAAATGAATTTAAAAAAACAGCATTAATTTGTATCTTATTAAAAACCGAATAGACTTATAACAATCGATTGAACGTATTGTATCACAATACATTAAAATGCATATTTATTATCACCATTTTTAAGTCGTAACAAACACATTTCGTGTTTATCTTGGAGCAATTCCTGGTACACCGTTTTCAGAAATAAAATTCTTAAAATTGACGATTCAATGTTGTATCTTCATTCTTACGGATCACCAGACAGTGTGAGAAAAGGCACAGCATACTTCACCAATCCCTTGTGCAGAGCAAACAGAAGAAAATTCATTTGCATTTAGTGAAAAGTCAAACGCAGTAGTTTAGTTTCCGGCTACACAAGAAAGAACAGGGGAATGATATGTTTGTTTGATAAGCTGGACACGTAACTCCTGCTGTAGTGAAATGTTTAAAAGGAGAGTGTTTAATGTAGTTCCTCAGCCATAAGATAATTTATACAAAGAAAGATCACGCTTTTAGAATGGAGTGTGCTTTCATTCCAACCTCTTGCATCTTGTTCTTGCCGATGTGATGTAAATAAAATCTCTTTCAGCATAAGATGGTTTAGTTGCAGCAACAAACATACAGTATTCATCTGCAAAATATTTTCTATTCGCATTTTATTCAAAGAAGCAAAAAGTTTTCAAATATTTAATCTAGCTGTTTGAAATGTATAGCTTTATATGATAGAAAAGTAATACTTAAATAAATAGTAGAAAAGGAATAGTAAATATATTTACTAAGAAGGTATTTCTTAAATTGTAATTAAAAATATGAATAAATCTACCTTAAATTGTTATGGAGGGTTGCCTTTTGAAATATTTTATAAATCATATATTATGTATCTTATGTATATTATATATCTTATCAATATTATGTATATTATAGATTATATATATTATGTATCATAACTACATGATTTTTTATTTCACATTTAGATTTTTTTAAATAGCTTTTTATGATGCAGAAAGTTATAGGAGTAATAGTAGAAATGAATAGTAAATAATTTGTAGCATATTTAATATTTTCTAAGTTCGAAAATAAAAGTTAAATTAACTTATTGCACTTTTTATACTCTTAAAAGTCTAATTTAGGATGAATATATTAAAACGTAATTTTTCTTATACCAAAAAAAAAAAAAAAACATTATTTTTTTATCTTATTAAAAGTGAATAGACTTATAACAATCGATTGTATCACAGTGCATTAAAGGACATATTTATCATCACAAAATAAATAAAGGTATATATGCATTTTTATTTTCAACAATTTATACAGTTTATAAATAAAAAGGACTAATCTAAATTAATTTAGCTTACAAATAAAGATGTCAATAATTCAAATCAATTGAAATTTTTATTTCAATTCGAATCAATTTTTAGTATGATCATTAAACTCAAAAAATAATTTGCAATTATTAATTATAAAATACCAAAAAAATTAAACTTTAAAAAATATTCCGCTATCTTATTTATTATTTTCATGGATTACGAATATTTCATGAATTAACACAACTGTCAACTGTCTAAAAAATATAAAAACAAAACTTTAAAATAAAAAAAAAAATCATGCAGTTATGATAAATAATGTATGATTCATAAAATATTTCAAAATACATACTCTATGACAATTGAAATAAGTTTTATTCATATTTTTTGTAATTTAAGTAAAACCTCCTTAGTAATACGCTTCAAAATATTTACGATTCATTTGTGCTATTTATTCCTAGGTATTACTGCCTGTATCACATAAAGCTATACATTTCAAATCAGCTATCTTAAATATTTGAAAAAACTTTTCTTTCATCGAAATAAAATACAAATAGACAATATTTACAGATGAATATGTTAATTTTTGTTGCTGCTACTAACCCATCTTATGAAGAAAGAGGCTTATTTACATCAGATCGACAAGAACAAGATGCAAGATGTTGGAATGCGTTCAAAAACACACTGCGTTCTAAAAAGCGTGATCTTTCTTTTATCATATGGCTGCGAACTACATTAAACACTCTCATTTTTAAACATACTACAGCAGCAGGAATAACGTGCCTAGCTTAGCAAGGAAACATATCTTCCCCCTCCCTGTTCTTTCTGGAGTAGCCGTAAACTAAACTACTGATGTTTGACTTTCACTAAATGCAAATGAATTTTCTTCTGTTTGTTCTGCACAAGTGTTTGGTGGAGTATGCGCCTTTTCTCACACTATCTGGTGATCCGTAAGAATGAAGATACTACATTGAATCGTCAATTTTAAGAACTTTTATTTCTGCAAAAATGGTGTAAGCTGGAATTGCTCCAAGATTGACACGAAATGTATTTGTTTCGACTTAAAAATTAGTGATGATAAATATGCCTCTTAATGTATTGTGATGCAATACTTCAATCGATTGTTATAAGTCTATTCACTTTTTAATAAGATACAAAATAATGTTTTTTTAAATATAAAATTTTCTGGTATAAAAAAAAATGTTTTATTATATTCATTCTAAATTATATTTTTAAGTAATATGGAAAAGTTTAATAAGTTAATTTAATTTTTAATTTCCAAGCTTAGAAAAATTTCAGAACAAATAACATGTCAGTAGCTCAAAAAACGGTCTTTGTACATGTAAAACATGTGATGGAATGGTTTGGAACAGTTTGAGGGTTTATATAGGAAGAATATGTTTTTATCTGGTGTTTATCTGGATTTGATCCACGAAATTTCAATTAAAAATAGTGATGATAAAAACGCCTTTTAATGTATTGTTGATACAATCGATTGTTATAAGTTTATTCGCATTTTTATAATATTCAAAATAAAGTTGTTGTTTTTAAATATATATATATTTTTTTGGTATAAAAAAATTTTGTTTTAATATATTCATTCTAAATTAGCTTTTTAAATAGTATAAAAAAGTGTAATAACTTTTATTTTCCAAGCTTAGAAAAAAAATTAAATATGCTCCAAATAAATTACTATTCATTTCTACTAATTTTTCTTATTTACATGATACATAATATATGATTTATAAAATATTCCAAAATACACTGTTCATAACAATTTAAGAAATGTTTATTCAGATTGTTTTGTAAGTTAAGAATTACCTCCTTAGTAAATATGCTCCAAATTATTTACTATTCATTTCTACTATTTACTCCATGTATTACTTTCTGTATCAGATAAAGCTATACATTTCAAATCAGCTAGCTTAAATATTTGAAAAACTTTTCCTCACCGAAATAAAATGCGAATAAAAAATTTAGCAGATGAATACTGTATGTTAATTTTTGTTGCTGCTACCAACCCATCTTATGCAGAGAGAGGCTTACTTTACATCACATCGACAAGAACAAGATGCAAGAGGTTGGAATGAAAGCACACTCCGTTCTAAAAGCGTGATCCTTTTTTTTTGTATAAATATCATATGGCTGAGAACTACATTAAACACTCTCATTTTTAAACATTTCACTACAGCAGGAGTAACGTGCCTAGCTTTTCAGCAAGCAAACATATCATTCCTACCCTCCCACCTCCCTGTCCTTTCTGGCGTAGCCGGAAACTAAACTACTGACGTTTGACTTTCACTAAATGCAAATGAATTTTCTTCTGTTTGTTCTGCACTAGGGTTTGGTAAAGTATGCGCCTTTTCCTCACACTGTCTGGTGATCCGTAAGAATGAAGATACGACATTGAATCGTTGATTTTAAGAACTTTATTTCTGAAAAATGGTGTACGATGGAATGGCTCCAAGATAAACACAAAATGTATTTGTTTCGACTTAAAAATGATGATGATAAATATCGCTTTTAATGTATTGTGATGCAAGTCAATCGATTGTTAAAACTCTATTCACTTTTAATAAGGTAAAAAATAATGTTTTATTAAACAATATATATTTTTTTGGTTTAAGGAAATTTCTTTTTTGATGTATTCAATCTAGTTTATTTTGTATTAGATTTTTTAAATAACATTAAAAATGTGTAATAAATGAATTTAACTTTTATTTTGCAAACTTAGAAAAATTTAGAATGTCAGGTAATAATGCCAGTTGCAAAAAAATTGATTTTATTCATATAAAACATTTGATGGAAAAATTACGATTGCGAAAATTATGATTGATGGTTTATAAACGACGAATATACATATTATTCTTCATGTATAGACTTTAATTTTTAATTTCCATGCAATATTTAGAAATTTTGCTATTCAAGTTCTAAAAGCAGTGTAATCTATTTCTTTGAATCAATAGTACATTATCAAATATTTATTGATCAATCAGATATTAATTTCAAAACACTTGTAATGGTTAGATATTTTTTTAATTCAAGTTCTGTAATTTATACAATCTATTTTAATGAATCAATGGTACCTGATTAGATATTTAACTATCAATCAGATATTTATTTTAATTCACTTGTAATGGTTAGATAGCTTTCTGTTCAAGTTCTAAAATCAGAGTACCTATTTCTTTTGAATCAATAGTGTCCGATCAGATATTTAATTACTGAACCAATGTTGCAGATTCATGAATTATGTGTCTATATAAGTGTAGAAATTGTATATTAAAATTCATACAATTATATATTAAAACCAGACTTTAAATTGTTCTTTTTATCGATCGATTGAACATGAATATCCGAAATATCATAAGCCTTAACATAATATAGTTTACAAACTTTCCCTATTAATATTAATAAATATTTTAAATGGATATCATTATAATCACACATATATTTTGATTTAAATATTTAAAATAGAAAACACCTAACACTTAATTCAAACTTTATACTTAAATATACTTCAAATGCCATAGTATTGATGCTGAATAATAACAAAAATTCTGTAAATAATATAGTCTAGCAAATAACCCTACTAATATTAATAAGCATTTTATATGAATATCATTATAGCCACACCTGTATTTCAATTTAAATATTTAAAATAGAAAACGTCTAAACCTTTTTAATTTAAATTTCAAATTTACGTATACTTTAAATGTCATAGTATTGATACGAAATATAAAAATTATCTATATAAATAATCATAATTATGTGTTTATCATTTCAAAATGCAAATATTATCAACACATTTAAAATGTTTGATCTTTTAAAAAAATATATAAAGGGAAAATATTTCTATTGCCGAAAGCTAATATTAAACATTTTTCAAACATAATAGTTAGATTATTTCTTTTTTAAATAGTAGATTAAAAATAAATAAATATAATTTTAATTAACACTTATATGAAAAAAATTGTTATATAAAAACAATTAAAAGAATAATGTTCCTTTGTTTTAAGCATATTCAGTTGGAAAAATATTATCATTGAACTTTTATATTTTTATAGCACGTAGCATAATAATAATAAGGCCTATCTCTCTTACGCAATAGCACCATAAATATATGAATTCATTTTTTATTTTAATTAGAATGATAAATCTTCGTGCATCATAAAAGAAGGAATTTTTTGTTAAAGAAAATGCTTCACTTTTTAATCTCTAAGTAAACAAACTTCAGCTAAGTAAGAAACCTTGCCGTACAAATGAAAGTGCAAACCTTGGACAATTTGTCACATTCCCACCGAAATTACAGAGAGAGCACAAATATTTATGCGAGAACAAATCAGTTTAGAAAAATGTTCCAGATACACAAATACACCACCACTGTTCCAGCTCTGACAAGTTTAGTTCACCGGACAGAGATTTCCAAAACACAGGTTAGATTCCAACGTGATTGATCTTCCCCTGCAAGATTGTGGCAAAACTCATTCCGTTATAAAAGAAAGGCAGACAGCACATTATTCTCGAAAAGTTTTACCATGGAGGACACGTTTTCCCAAGGCAATACTTGTCTTTTCAAATGTTTGTTTGCATGAAAGTTTTGAATTCCGATTCAGTGCTGTAGGTTTAGCTAACTAATGAGGATCGTTGTACTTGAAGAATGGCGAAATGTTTCTTTTGTTTAAGACTGTGTGATGTGGTTAAAAGGCATCTGGTATCATACTCGTGTAGTCACAGAATATATTTGATTGATGTCATCGTAATGCAAGTGAGACTTGGTTCTTAATTTTTGTTATGTTTCTGGTATTTTTGTACTATAATGATTACTGCCTAATTATATTTAGATATTCTAAATCATAACAATTCCTAAATTTGCTAATGATAAAAATATACCTAATTAATTCACTTTTATAATAGTAAATTTTATATCATATAAAACGGAATATAAATAGAAAATTGAAATAATAAATATAGATAAATTTATTATCTATAATTATTTATTAATTTAAACAAATTGTTAATCAATTATGAATTAAAAATACAGAATGAGTGTAAATTAAAATTATAAGCTGCATTAAAACTTGTTATTATAATTCGATGCAACGCAATTTATTATATTTCATTATGTTTTTGAAAAACTAAATCAAATGCTTTTTTTATTTTTCAAAATTATTAATATATAAGTTAACTCTTTGTATTAATTTAATGTTTAATTTACAAAGAGGACAATACATTTAGTCATAAACATTTAAGACATCAAAGTAAAAAAAGGACATTCAGTAAAAAAAAAAGGACAAATCAGCCACATTATCTGAGGCTAACAACACACTGCCTTCGAACGCCATTTTTAGAAAGGAATATTTTAAAAAAGACATTCATTTATTTGAAAGAGCAATTTATTTTTAGCATTTCACTATATTTGTTCAAACTGCTAGATGCAAATCTTTCGACACCAAATCTCTTAAAACAATAACATTCATTATGAGCAAATATAATTTTTAAGGATTTACTTTACAAAACTGATTATTAAAATTAGAATATTATTTGATTCGATTAACATTTTTATATTGCTTAAATAGGGGCCTGATGGCCGAATGGCTAGCGCTCTGGCTTTCGGTACCACACTTATCGGTTCGAATCCCGGCTTTGCCATGGGTGTTTGTAGTGGTTCGGAATCCACTTTAAGCCTTAGGTCCCGGTCCTAATAGGGATCGTAGAGCGCTGCGGGGCATTGTGACTCCACGTCCGTGGCTTACCATCAAGTTACACGCGCCCCCTGGGTAATGCAAAAAGTGAGTAACATCGGTGCAGCCCTTATGGCGAAAGATCACGGTCTATTTTTCAGCTGCATTAGAAGAAAAAAATATTGTTTAAATAACAAGAAATGAAATAAAGTAACTACTTTTTAGTCAGTTTTCATTTATAATATTCCATACATATATTTTATTTGAGTAATAGACTCTGTATGGACTCCCCTACCATGTGCAAACCTCAAAACTATACACGTATACATTTGGAAGAAATATTTTTGAAGAAAAGTTTGATTTGATTACATAAGCACTTACAATTAAAAATTAAGAAAAATGAGATTATATAATTTAAAAAAATAACATGGTTCAAACTTATAAAAAAGATATATTTAGCAAATTATATTTCAATAAGGGACTTCATTTAATAGATTATTAATGTTAATTGATATATAATTATAAGAATTTAAATTTTATTAACTGTTTTAAACAGTTTTTTTATCTTACATCAAAATTATACTATATAAAATAAATTTACAGTTTATTTTATTTTTAAACAAATTGAATGAAATGAAAATTGACCTTATTAATAAATTCTAGTTACCACATTTTCTGAATACTATAACAAATCTGATATTAATTTTATTTATCGTTTATTTATACTAAAAATAAATTATTTATGAGTTAAATTACATTTTGTATAAATTAAGAAAAAAATAATATTGTTTCAGATTTATTTCACATATATAAAAAGTGTTCCTTCAAAACAAATATATATGGAATATAAGTTCGTAGTAAATAAAAATAACTCATTGAGTAAAATTAATATTATAAGCTTTATTTATATTTAAAACTATAAAATAAGCTGTAACTATAAAATAATCTTGATAAATGATCGGTAAATGACATTCATACTTCGTTTCCTTATTTTTACTTTTTTTCTAAAAAAATAAGGGAAATTTTGGGAAAAAAGAGTATAGCGGAAAATTTCCAGCTTTCACATTATTCCTCAACATTTTTCATCGATTTATCGGTTACAACCTCCGCCCCGAAAAAAATCTTGAAACGTGAAAGAAAACATGAATGCAAAAAGGTGCTTTTCTGAGTATTTTTTAAGAATGAAACTGTCATAATATTAACTCTGGTGTAGGAAAATATAGGTGGTATATAGGAAAAATTTTACCGATATATATGTGATTACAAAATTAGTGACATACATGCAATATTCCAAAAAAAAAAAAAAACATATTCAAAATTTTTTTCATTGCAAGTATAATTTTTCTGAGTATTTCTACATGCCTTAAAATAGATCTATAAATTAAAACTTATGAAACAGTCCCGTGTAATCGTGTAATATATTTGAATTAAAATAATATATATATATATATATAAGGTTTCCAAAATAATAATAAATTTCATAAAGAATAGATTAAATATGTTATAAAATTTGATCCATATAAATTTTTCTGAGACTTAATGATAATGTACATTTTTTAGAGAACTGAATTTTATTTTTAGTATTTAAAAATTTAATTTTCAAAACATTTGTAATTTATTGAAATATCCATTTTTCAACTATTGCACTTTTGAATTACTTATTGAAAATGGATATATATTTGCAATAGGATGATGAAATTTATAAAGTTTCTAATTTATCTGCAAACAATTAATGTAAATATGATACAATAAACAACAAATGTAAAATATTAAGAATTTTAATCTCTAATTTTCAATATTTTATATTTGTCGTTTATTTTATAATATTTACATTAATTATTTTTCTCCAAATTTTTAAATTTGGAGAAACTAGAACCCTTTCAAAATAATTCTAGCAAATTCAGATATAAAAAAATCTCATATTCATTTATTAAAATACATTAATTAATAATTATAACACCAAATAAAAAAAAAAAGTACTTTTAAATTAAAAACTCTTAATTTGAAATCAAATCTTGTATTCTATTTTAGACTACTTAAATCAAAAATCTTGATTTTCTCTATCTCGTATGTTAATTTAATTTTCTTTCTATCTTCTTTTTGATACTGCATTTTAATTAATAGTTTTAACTGAGAACAATTTCATTTTAAATACAAATAGGCAGCAAATTAAAGTTCATCGAATAACAACTAAATAATGCTGCAGCATCAACGAATCTTCAATCCAATGTTCACAGAGAAATATTTTTGAATTTAATTTGCCACATTTAATTAATTTTGCCGGAAATTAATCCTATTTTACGAGTTACAAACACAAACAGTTTTGTACCAACCCCTCTCTAGTGCTGGAGGCAAATGAAAAGTTAAGTTTTAATCAAAACTAAGAATGGGATTTTGCAAATGGCGTCTCTGGTACAATTCCATTTA
This sequence comes from Caerostris extrusa, assembly GCA_021605095.1. Lineage (NCBI taxonomy): Eukaryota > Metazoa > Arthropoda > Arachnida > Araneae > Araneidae > Caerostris > Caerostris extrusa. The sequence goes on along the minus strand of BPLR01013031.1, from coordinate 30,462 downwards.
GCGTTTAAACGTCAAAACGTTTAAAACTTCTGTATTGTTTCGTTAGTGTCTTTTTTTAATCATCCCGTGAGTTCATTTAAGAGAAAATTTGATAAAAGCAAACTGAAACTAACATTAAAACATTATTTTATAATTTTTTTTTATATATTACAAATCAAATTATACAGTTCCATGACATTTTTTATAAATATTTGATAACCTTTTTTTACTGAAAATAGCCTGATTAGCCTTGAATATTCAGCTTGTATTCCGAAAATTAAAATATATTAATTTGAAATCAAAACTTGTTTTTCTCTTTTTAGACTACTTAAAGCAAAATCTTGATTTTATTTTTCTGTTAATTTCATTTTCTTTCTATCTTTATTTGATGCTGCATTTTAATTAATAGTTTTAACAAAGAACAATTTCATTTTAAATACAAATAGACAGCAAATGAAATTTAAATAACAACAAAGAATGTTGCATCTTCAATCCAATGTTCACAGAGAAATATTTTGAATTTAATTTGTCGCATTTAATTAATTTTGTCGTCAATTAATCCTATTTTACGAATTACAAACACAAACAGTTTTGTACCAACCCCTCTAGTGCTAGAGGCAAGCGAAAAGTTAGTTTTTAATCAAAACTAAGAATGGGATTTTGCAAATGGCGTCCTCTGGTACAATTCCATTTAGCGTTTAAACGTCAAAACGTGGAAGACTTCTGTATTGTTTCATTGGTGTCTTTTTTTTTTAATCATCCCGTGAGCTCATTTAAGAGAAAATCTGATAAAAAGCAAACTGAAACTAACTTGGTTGAGGAGAAAGAACAAAAAAAAAAAAAAAAAGAATGAAAGGAAAGAAAGGAACACACAAACATTCCTGCGCAAATCTATTCCGAGTCTCATTTTACCCCTCTAAGCCAAAACCGTACAGTAATCTTCCCCGGCGCAACCTAAATTCTCAAAGTGGCAGAAACAAGTTAATGCGAGAGAGAGAGAGAAGGCAAAGTGAATAATCGCGAACCGGGTTTCTTCGAAACTTAATAAGTACTGCTAAAGTGACTTAAGAATAAAGTGGAAACTGTTAGTGAAGTTGACGCGACTGGGACATGATCTATGCAAATTACCTCGGGCCTTTCTCGCCCTTTCTCCGTAAATTTATTTTGCCCGGAGAACGAATGTTACACTGTTTTGTTTTTATTTATTCATATTTTTAGAAGTCTTAAAGTCGATTTGTTTAGAGACATGAACAGAGAGTTTATTAAATTCGCAACTGTAATGGCGTTTGTTGGGGGTGGCAATGTAAAGTGGTACTTCAATCATGCCCTGATTTACGACTGTGTGCGGTCCAACAGTTAGGAAGTAGTTACCAGAGAGGTTTAGTGTGTTTTTATTTCATTTAATAAAAGGCAACGAATAAATGAGTTGCATTATTTTATTCAAAATATGCATTCTGTTTAACGTGATGTACTTCAAATAGCAACCGTAGTTGTGGTATATGTCGGAGACATTTTTTAACAGGTGTACTTCATTAAAATTTTTCCTTTTACTGTATTATTTATTATATTTTTTAAATGTTCTTCATAAAAGATTGTGCATTAAATAAAATTTAAAGCATCTGTAGTAAAATTATTTTTGAAAATAATAATTATATATTTTAATTATATATGTAAAGTACTTCAACAATGCCCTGATTTACGACTGTGTGGTCCAAGAGTTAGGAAGCAGTTATCAGAGTGGTTTAGTGTGTTTTTATTTCTTTTAATAAAAGGCAACGAATAAATGAGTTCTGTTCAAAATTTAACATGATGTACTTCAAATTGCAACCGTTGTTGTAGTATTTGTCTGAGAGATTTTTTAACAGTTGCACTCCATTAAGATTTTCCTTTTGCTGTATTATTTATTATAATTTTTAAATGTTTTTAATAAGAGATTGTGTATTAAATTGAATTTATAGTACATGTTGTAATTTTTTTTTTAATATAATTTTTAATCAAAGGAAAATTTTATCATTTAAATAGCCTTAAAACATAATGGATTAAAAATATTACTCTTTTAATTATACGAAATCGAAATATTTTTTTACAAAATAATTTTTTCAATTAAGGAATATTTTTTACTGATATTTATTCATACAATTAAGTTAAAACAACATACTAATTTTATTTTGCCAAGGATCCCTCGTTTTATTCAAATAATTACGATATATAGTAACATTATAAAATAAATGTTTTTCATTTAAAAATTTAAAAAAGTAGTTAGTTTAAATACTAAAAACGTATACAATTATATGAGTTTCGCTTCATAAAATATGTTGTATAACTTCAAATTTATTTATGTATTGTTTATATTTTATTCCTTGAAGGTTTATAGTTAAATTAAGTATTATTTGATCAAAATTACGTTTAAGTTTTTTTTTTTTTATCGTTTAAAAAATTATTAGTCATAGTAGAAATTTTCCTTATTTCTAGACTGTGTATAGAAATAAATAGGTCTCTGTGAATTGAAATAATATATGTGTAAAACTACTCCAAATATATTTTGTAAAATTTCAAAGAGAACGCAACATCGGTGAATAATTGCACATTTAAATGTTACATTATGTAAATACACTGCCCAAAATAATTAGGGGGTATTGTGAGTTCTGAATGAATATACCATATAATCGACAAATTTTTAACAAAAGTTAAATAGAAGAGATTAAAAAGGAAAATTATAAAGTTTATAAAGTAGAAAATATGCAAATTCTGCCTATGAAATCGAAAACTATGTGTTTTATATAAAAGGGGTGAAAAGCAATTTGTAGCATTCCTTCATGTAAGAGAACAAAAAACAAATGACACGAGTTGAATATTTTGTTACAATGTCTCAACTAGATGACTTAGCAGAATCAGTAGCTGGAACACCATCGGTACGTTTAAAGGTGTGGCAAATGTCCTTTCCAGACTGTGGATTCAGTTTTTGGAAATTGAAATGCCCGACGAAGATCGGGACAAGGTCATAAGCATGCCACAACACAAAATGAGGATATCTAGTAACCCTAACTGCCAGAAGCCACTTTTTTGCATCAGTATCTTCAGGGGGCTACTGATACCAGAGTGTCGACTCAAACTATTCGAAACAAACTACATCATGCGGGTGGTATGGTACACATACCTATGGTTTGTGTTGAAACATGCCATTGTGCTACCTGCAGAAGGTGGCAACAGGTGTATCTCAAGCATGGACGAGATGAGTGGAGTAACATGCTATTAATGAACGAGTGCCAACACTTTAGTGTACAGCTTGACAGTAGACGGATTCTCATTGAGAATCTGGTACATCGAATACTCCTGCATTTGTGAATGAAAGTGTGTGATTTGTCGGAGGTGTAGTAGTGGTCTAGGCCAATATTTCTATTAATTGTCACACTGGCCTACATATCATCAGGAATAGAGCACTAACGTCTCTGCAATATAGGGATGAGCAATAAAATATTTTATGTATAATATGGAACTATTTTTCCTATTTACATTGTAAATAATATGTATTTATAAAATATATGAATAAGAATAAAATTTAATTTATTACGTTAAAAATAATTTATAATATTCTTTTTTGAAATTTGAATTCTATTTATTTAGATTAAAAAAAGATTTTTAGAAAAAATTTATTTTAGAAAATATAACTAAAAACTAATAAGTAAAAATATTTTTTTTAAATGTCATATAACGCGCACATTTTTAATTTACAAAATCTTGTTTTAAATGTATATATATTTATGTTATAAAAAACAAATATCGTGATTAATTATTTTAACTAAAACGATACAACAAATTTCTGCTCATGTAGCTAACTCTGAATAGTTATATTTATAATAGATAATGACGCCTCACTATTTTTATTAATAAAAGAAAAAAAAAAAAAAAGAAAAGATAAAAAGAAAAAAAAAAATTTAGAAAATTAATCAGCATCAAAAAATGAAATTTACTCAAGGGAAAGTGCTTTCTGTCTAGTCTGTTTTGCGAAGCATTTTGAAGTTTTAAATTATGTTTGAATGTTTTTGTCTTAAAAGTGTGTTCCTTTTCTAAAAATTATAAAAGCGAGAGATGCATTGCGTTAATCTTTTAAAATTTAATGCATTGCAAATAATACTACTGTTTTAATTAATCTTACGAGTACTAAATTTAAAGAAAAACAAAGGGTTCTTTAATTAGATTTAACGAAAAAAATACTCACTGGATACTTGGACTGAGTAAGCAATTATAGAAGTATGGCTTAAAACAAGTTTTCTACACATAAAAAAAAAACAAAATCTTTTTTCTCAATTTACGTTCGCAAAGTACGAAATCTACGTTAAAGTTTAAAAAAAAAAAGGCCTTAAGAAACTCTTTTTATTCTTAAGATTTAATCCAAGAATTAAATTCAGCTCTAAAAAAAATTTGATTAGTTGAATTAAAAAAAAATTAATTTTTTTAAATGATTTTGTTATGAAGAAATAGATTTAAGTGTTTTTTTTTTCTTTACCTTCTCCTTATTTAAGGGTTAATTCAAGGAAAGTAATTTTGTTATGTTGTGTATTTATAATTAAAATGATAATTCAGAAAACATTGTTTAAAAAAAATATTCCTTATTTATATTTATTTCTTATTTTATTTTTATTTAATATTATATTTTTAATTTTATTTTATATCTCCATATATTTGTAACAGGATGGAGAACGGATATATTTATATATCCTTCTGCCAAAATAAAGCAATTTTGTTGTTCTAATGCAGAGACAGTCAATCTTTATGCCATAAGCAAGGGTTGCACCGCTATTACTCATTTAGCACTATCCAGGTTACACATGTAGCTTGAAGATATGCTAAGAGATTTGCTGTATCGTTTTAGTTAAAGAAAATAATTAATCACGATATTTGTTTTTATAGCTTAAATAATATAGCAATGTTCAAATAACGATTATAGTTTTTATAAAAATATTATAAGTATTTGTTTTTTGAAATTTTTTATAAATTAAAAGCAGATGTTACTTATGCGTAGGATTTGATTTTTTGAGCAACAAAAGATTTTTCTTTCCATAAAATAAGAATAAAAATCTTCAAATTAGACAAAAAGTTTTTCTAGTCAAACGGCAACACATTGTGTCAAACTTGACCAACTAACGATTGCTTCAATTGCTTTTTCAACAAGAGATTTTTTTAGATCTTTTCGGAATCACTTTATCAATTTATTCTTGACTAAAAATTTGAAAAACTTCTTTTTATTCTGTATGCTTCTTGAAGTGGTATACAGTCTATGAATGAATCTCTGACGCATAATTATTTCTTGTTTCCATTGTTTATTATATATATTCCGAATATAAAAGTGTTCTTATACTTTTTTTACAACGTCCATAGCCAGTGCCATAATAAGCACACGTTTGAATTTTACAATGACATCATCCATGGCAGGTACATGCTTTCAGAAATTATATAAATTGATAGCATGATTGAACGTCTTGTTAGATAGGCTTGTTGGTTGAAATTTTGCATATTTTATCTCACTGGCACTCAAATGAGAGTAGTTATTTCTTAAAAATCCTTCCGAAAGAAATACTCCCCTTCAACACTCGTAACGAAGCTCTCAATGATATACACTTATGTACAACAATGATTGTATCTAAGTGTACAACATTTGTCGTACAACAACTTGATTGGTATAAGAAGGATTTTCAAGTATGAGTTATCCAGAAAGAACATAATATTTGATTATATATAGCGCAACAATTGTCAAATTTATATCAATTTTTAGTCAATAAATAACAGCAATTTGCTTGTGAGCATTTATATAAATTGGAAAATTATAGAAACACAAGTACGCATACAATTTTATTTTTCAGTTTTATTTTCTGAACTATCATATAAGTATATTCCGCAATAGCTGTATAACTTAATATGCTGTTATAAATTAATATGTTTATGTTATAACTTAATATATTTATGCAATTGCTATTAAACTTAATGTGTTGTATAACTTAAGTAATTGCTTCTTCTGTTATGCATAATACATATTTTTTATTTAGTAAATGTTTTTAAAATGCAATAAAGCAACCTATTCATGTTAGAAGCCAGTAGTTGTCTTTTTAAGAAATACAAGGTATCAATACCAGATATCAAACTAAGTCAGATGAATCATATTTCTTTTTTAATTCATAAATTACAAATATAAATTTTTTTTTTTGAAGACGTCCTTCCAGTAGTTTCGTGTAAAAGCATTTCAGAAGATTGGGAAATGTAACAACATGTAATCATAGAAAAAAACATTATGTACCAATACAATGCTTTGATGTTTTTCAAGATAATTACTTTTTAATTAATCGAGTTAATTTTGGCGTTTGTGAGAATGTCAATATAAATGTCAAATTTGGAATAATTTTAAAATTAATATAAGCAATTGTAATCTTCTTACAAATATATTACCTAGTTCATGATATTGCAAAAAAAATATTTAAAAATAAATTTTTTTTTTTACAAATTTCAAAATAAAGTAGAAATTAAAAATTCCTTTTGAACTCTTTTTAGTCGGCATTGGTGTAGATAGGAAATTAATTAATTTTAAAACTTTTTCTTAATACACGAGTTCATTACAAGAACATTAAATATATTTTTACTTTTCATGCCTTGGTGCCTTTATCATCAAATGTATCAAATTTTTTTCTTTCTATATCTTTTCTTATTTATTTTTTTTTTCTTACAGGCACGCTTTTAATTCTCGACCATAAAGCAACAAAAGCAGGTTCTTTAATCTCTTGACGATTCGGTTTTCCTTGAAACAACGACTGACGCCATAGAAAAGAATCGCTATATAACTAATTTGCGTATGTTATAATTAATATGTTTATGCAATTGCTATTAAACTTAATATGTTGTATAACAAGTAATTGCTTTTTATGTTATGCATAATGCATATTTTTTATTTAGTAAATGTTTTTAAAAATGTAGTAAAACAGCTCTATTATGTTAGAAAACAACTGTTGTCTCTTTCTAAAAATACAAATTATCAATACCTAAATCTAACGAAGTCTATTGTATCAGATTTTTTTAATCCATAAATTATATATCTAAAGTTTCTATCTTGAAGTCGTCATTGAGCAATTTCTGAGTAAAAACATTTCAGAAGATTGGGAAATGTAATAACATGTAATCATAGAAAAAAAAAAAAAACATTGTTTACCAATACAATGCTTTGATGTTTTTCACGATATTACTTTCTAATTAATCGAGTTAATTTGTGCATAGTTGAGAATGTCAAATTTGAAAATAATTTTAAAATTAAAATAAACAATTGTAATCTTCTTACAAATATATTACCTAGTCAATGACTACGTTGAAAACGTATTGAAAAAATAGTTTTTTTTTTTTTTTTTACAAATTCCAAAATAAAGTAGAAATTAAAAATTCCTTTGAACTCTTTGAGTCGGCATTGGTGCAGATAGGAAATTAATTAATTTTAAAAACTTTATCTTAATACACGAGTTCATTACAAGAACATTAAATATCTTTTACTTTTCATGCCTTGATGCCTTTATCATTAAAGGTATCAAATTCCGCTCTTTCTATCTCTTTTTCTTTCATTTTATTTTTTTTTCTTACAGCCACGCTTTTAATTCTCGACCATAAAAAGCAACAAAAAAGCAGGTTCTTTAATCTCTTGACGATTCGGTTTTCCTTGAACAACGACGACGTGATAGAAAAGAAACGTAACAAAATCAATAAGCGTAATAAAAAATGCATTAAAAATAAACAGTTCTCTTCTAATTAGCAGAAGTTCTGCTTAAGGGCAATTGCAAAGTACAGCAAGGGGGAAGAAATACCTACCTTTCGACTTTTTTTTTTCACTTTCAAATTAAATTAGTCCGTAGAAAGAGACAAGTTTCTTGATCTTATTTTTAATTTTTATTCTCTCGAAATTAGTTTTTTCCCTAGAGAGAAGTCATTTTTTAAAACAATCTAATAGGGAAATTTTTATTGAAGTTTCTTTTTTTTTTTTCTTCCGTATTTAATTTTTTCGTGGAGAGAATATGAAATAAAGTAAATTACATATTTTTACGTTAGCTTTCATTTTGCTGTTTTAATCAAATTCACATAAGAATGTGTGGTATTTAGAAAAAAAAATGTCTCGGGAAAAAAGTACATAATAAAATATTTTTGACATCATAATGTATCGAAGAAAAAATTGATAAACAGAAATTTTAGAAAATCATTCATATATTCCTTTGTAATTTTTAATATTTTGTTCGTTGAAAACTGTATGTGGGTAAAAATAATGTAATTTGTATTTTACTTTGTATAAAAACAATAAAATGATTTCGTAAAACTTGAATCGTAAATGTTTTCGGTAAATTAGTTAGAAAATGCCATTTTTTTTCAAAATAAATGTAATAAATGAAACATAAAGAATAAAAAAATATGACGATTTTTAAAGTTTTTTTTGACAAGCAAATAAGCACTTTAAATCGATTAAATTTTCAGAACGAGAATACACGCTATTAAGCAAATTTAAGTTTAACAATATGATTTGACTTTTTACCAGTTTTTTATATAAGGTATCGCACAAGAGTTATACTTAACAAAGCTATTTTTTGTAGTTAGAGATCGGGAAAATGGTTTGATACTAACAATCTTAATCTCGTAAGAAAATAGCGCTATCAGGGTAAAAAATATAAGAACTCACGCAGCTACACTGTAAGCATGAAATCAATTTAAAAAAATTTTTAAGAAATCTGAAAACAATCTTAAAAATCTGACATCCATCTTAAATCAAACCTTGAAAATCATTCTTTGAAATAATCTTTTATTTATAATTTTCTAAATTTTACTAAGTGTCTGTTAAATTTTTCAACTTCAAAATTAACCAACTCATTGTGCAATTTAACGTCAAAGGTTGCATAAGGTTCCATTTCGAATTCCCACGAGACATGCGTTGCTTTCATAAATTAAAAGACTCGACTGCAATTAAGACATCACCCTAAATCGACAGCCATATTGTAGAATGGTAGTTTGTTAAATTTCCTCACAGATTAATTCGACCTTGCTTGAAAGCAAATTAACATTCATTCTATCAGTAGGGCATTCTGATACTCTCGTCGAATAAGATATCCGAATTGTACAAGAATAAGAAAATATTGAGTAACAAGCAAAAATTGTTACTCAAAATTTATTTATTCTGAAGAAAGAACACTAGTATCCAATTTGTTTTAGATGTTGTGAATATTATATATAAGTTTGTATGTTATATTCGTTTTTGTTGATGTTACTTATAACAAAAAAGGAAACTAGTACTTACAGTTTAAGTTTAGTGTACCGCGTCAAATAGTGTACCACCAGATAGTGTACCCACCATATTTTTAAAGCTTCAGGTATCATTAATTTACTTTTATACATTGATTAAAAATTAATTAGGAGTTCTTTTAATTAAAAGTTATATTTAAGTCTTTTAGTTAAAACATATATTTAATTCATTATATGCTTTTTGATCGTTCATTTATTGAAATATTATAAATTTTATAATGCAGCTTGACCCAAATTGGCTGTTTGCCATTTAAACACACCAATCGACACTGATATATAAAATAAAGTGAATAAATTGATAAAACAAAACATTATTTATAACATTATTAAAATTAAATGCTCGCTGTTTTCCACCGAAAACTGATTGTGATGGGCAACAGGCCAAACACAGACGTATTTTCACATTGAGAAATACTCTGCAAACACAATTTTTCATTGTTTGCAGCCCCGAAGAAAATAGCACTATCCGGGTAAAGGTTATAAGAGTACGCGCAACTAACACAGAGCAAAAATGAGGAGAAACACAATCTACTGAATGCTTTCACTATATCAACTGCTAACCACAGCACAATGCGGCGAAGCATTAGACAAAAAGTAGGTGCTAAAACCCAGGAATAACAATGGGAAGGAATCATGGAAAGTAACAAGAGACTGTGGTAGCCAATTTCCTTTTTTGCTAAACGAAATTTCCTTTTTTAGGGAAACAATAGCACGAATTCCAGGATTGTTCTGGAAAGTGATGCTGTTATACGATATATGCTGCTTTTAAAGAGACAATTTTTATTTTTAGTATTTCAAGAAACTGAAATTGGGAAAATAAAAGGCACTTTCAAAAGTCACGCAAAACTGCATAAAGAAAAAAAGAGAATTTAGAAAATACGAACAAATTCTGAAAATTCGGTGGCTGGCTTTAGAAATGAAAGAACAAACGCTTCGTCGGAATGTTTCTTTTCGAAAATAAAATTGTATATTTAATTGAAAATATTTAAAACGAAGCCTTTTTTTCTATAAGAGTTTTGATGAATAAGAAAATGTAGCTGAGCATAATTTTAACAATTTACCCAATTGTTTTGTTTGTTTGTTTTTGTTGAAATTGTGCAATGCTTTGTTCGCAGGAAAGCTTAAAGGGTTAAATGATTAAAATTAAGGATTACAATACCATGCAATAAAATTATAATGTTCAATTATTTAATCCTATAAATAGCATAATATGAAGGAAAATTCCAGTCACCAAAGATTTCTTAACACAATTTTATTCAAAAAAACATCCATTTTTATCAACCTATATATTTATTGGTCGCCTTTTACATCATCTGTTGTAGACGAAAAATCAGAGTTAGAATCGGTATCTGTGTATAAAGAGAACCCCCTATCAGATTGAAGATGTCTTGGACTACATAAAGATATATAACATTTTTAATCTAATTTAAATGCAAGAAAGATTCAAATTTGAATTTTTAAAACTACTGGAATCATTAATTTACTTTTTATGCATTAAATAAAAGCTAATTAAGAGTTATATTAATTAAAAGTTTATCAAAAATATATATTTCAAAGTTTTATACAATATAAAATTGCATGGTTCATTTTATTTAAATATAATGTATTTCAATAAACAGCTTGACCAAACTGGTTCATTGCCATTTAAAACACACCAATCGACCCCGATGTTTAAAATAAGGGCTAGAAATTTGTAAAAACAAAACAACATTTATAAACATTGTTAAAATTAAATGCTTGCTGTGTTCCAGCGAAACCTGGATTGTGATGGGCAACAGGCCAAACACAAAACTTATTTTCACCTTGAGAAATACTCTGCAAACACAATGTTTCATTGTTTACAGCGCCCAAATAAAATAGCACTATCCGGATAAAGGTTATAAGAGAGCGCGCAGCTAACACTGCAAGCAAGCATGAGAAGAAACACAATCTACTGAATGCTTTCACTATATCAAGTGCTAACCACAGCACAATGCGGCGAAGCATTAGACAAAAGTAGGTGCTAAAACCCAGGAATAACAATGGGAAGGAATCATGGAAAGTAACATGAGACTGTGGTAGCCAATTTCCTTTTGCTAAACGAAATTTCCTTTTAGGAAAACAATAGCACGAATTCCAGGATTGTTCAGGAAAGTGATGCTGTTATACGATATATGCTGCTTTAAAGAGACAATTTTTATTTTTAGTATTTCAAGAAACTGAAATTGGGAAAATAAAAGGCACTTTCAAAAAAGTCACGCAAACTGCGTAAAAGGAAAAAAGAAAATTTAGAAAATACGAACAAATTCTGAAAAATTCGGTGGCTTTTAGAAATGAAAGAACAAACGCTTCGTCGGAATGTTTCTTTTCGAAAATAAAATTGTATATTTAATTGAAAATATTTAAACGAAGAATTTTTTTCTATAAGAGTTTTGAGAAATAAAATGTAGCTCGAGCATAATTTTAACAATTTTCAATTGTTTTGTTTGTTGCTTTTGTTGAAATTGTGCAATGTTTTGTTCGCAGGAAAGCTTGAAGGGTTAAATGATTAAAATTAAGGATTATAATACCATGCAATAAAATTATAATGTTCAATTATTTAATCCTATAAATAGCATAATATGAAGGAAAATCCCAGTCACCAAAGATTTCTTAACACAATTTTATTCAAAAATAAAAAACATCCATTTTATCAACCTATATATTTATTGGTCGCCTTTTACATCATCTGATGTAGACAAAAAAAAATCAGAGTTAGAATCGGTATCTGTGTATAAAGAGAACCCCTATCAGATTGAAGATGTCTTGGACTACATAAAGATATATAACATTTAATCTAATTTTAAATGCAAGAAAGATTCAAATTTGAATTAAAAACTTCAGGAATCATTAATTTACTTTTCATGCATTAAATAAAAACTAATTAAGAGCTATATTAATTAAAAGTTTATCAAAAATATATTTCACAGTTTTATACAATATAAAATTGTATGGTTCATTTTATTTAAATATAATGTATTTCAATAAACAGCTTAACCAAACTAGTTCTTTGCCATTTAAACACACCACCAACGACCTCGATGTTTAAAAAATAAGGGCTAGAAATTCGTAAAACAAAAACAATATTTATAACATTGTTAAAATTAAATGCTTGCTGTGTTCCAGCGAAACCTGGATTGTGATGGGCAACAGGCCAAACACAAAACTTATTTTCACCTTGAGAAATACTCTGCAAACACAATTTTCAACGTTTACAGCGCCCAAAGAAAATAGCACTATCCGGATAAAGGTTATAAGAGTACGCGCAGCTAACACTGCAAGCAAGCATGAGAGGAAACACAATCTACTGAATGCTTTCACTATATCAAGTGCTAACCACAGCACAATGCGGAGAAGCATTAGACAAAAGTAGGTGCTAAAACCGAGGAATAACAATGGAAGGAATCATGGAAAGTAACATGAGACTGTGGTAGCCAATTTCCTTTTGCTAAAAAAGAAATTTCCCTTTAGGGAAACAATAGCACGAATCTAGGATTGTTCAGGAAAAAGCGATGCTGTTATACGACATATGCTGCTTTTAAAGAGAGAATTTTTATTTTTTAGTATTTCAAGAAACTGAATTTGGGAAAATAAAAGGCACTTTCAAAAAGTCACGCAAACTGCATAAAAGAGAAAAAAGAAAATTTAGAAAATACGAACAAATTCTGAAAATTCGGTGGCTTTTAGAAATGAAAGAACAAACGCTTCGTTTTGGAATGTTTCTTTCGAAAATGAAATTGTATATTTAATTGAAAATATTTTTAAAATATGCTTTTTTTATAGGTATCTTGTGGAATAAGAAAAGACAGCTTATTCAGAATTTTAACAATATTGTTGTTTAAAAATTGTGCAATCTTTTGTTATTATTAATTTTTGAAAGGTTAAAGCACTAAAATTAAGGATTAAAATATCACGAAATAAAATTATAATTTTCAAGTATTGAATCCTATAAATAACATACTATGAAAGAACTGCCCAGTCATTAAATACTTCTCGTAATAATTTTATTCAAATGAAACATCAATTTTTATTAATCCTCATATTTATTTTCAATAGCCTGAGTGGCCGAGTGGCTAGCGCTCTGGCAATCGGTACCAGAGGTTACGAGTTCGAGTCGGTGCCATGGATATTTGTAGTGGTTCGGAATCCACTTTAAAGCGTATGTCCCGGTGGAACATTATCCAGAGTGCTGCGGGAGTATTGTTACCCGCGTCCGTAGATTATCTACAAGCTATACGCACCTCCTGGGTAGTGCTAAGTGAGGAACGTCTGGGCAACGCTTGCCTTAAGGCATCAAAGACAATTGTCTAACTGTTTGTCACTGCATTGAATAAAAAAAAAAAAATTTTTTATTTGCAATAAATTCTTTGAGAAATCGAATTCAAAAGGTAATTAATTAAGCCTTCACGTATAAATTTATTTATTGTTATTTTTCTAACATAGAATTCTAATAAATTTTTATGAGGGATACAACAAAATAGTAGAGTTTAGTAAGTTTTCAAATGAGTTTTAGAAATTGATCAAACAAAACAATATTTATAACATTGCTAAAATTAAATGCTTGCTGCTTTTCCAACGAGAGTTGAATGTGATGGGCAACAGGCCAAACACAAAACGTATTTTCACCTTTAGAAATACTCTGCGAACACAATTTTTCATTGTTTGCACCCCAAAGAAAATAGCACTATCCGGCTAAAGGGTAAAAGTGTGCACAGCTAACACAACAAAGCATGAGGAGAAACACACCACTGAATGCTTTCACTATATCAAGTGCTAACCACAGCACAATGCGGCGAAGCATTAGACAAAAAGTAGGTGCTAAAACCCAGGAATAACAATGGGAAGGAATCATGGAAAATAACATGAGACTGTGGAAGCCAATTTCCTTTTTTGCTAAAAGAAATTTCCTTTTAGGGAAACAATAGCGAATTCCAGGATTGTTCAGGAAAGCGATGCTGTTATACGATATATGCTGCTTTAAAGAGGGAAATTTTATTTTTATTTTTTAGTATTTTAAGAAACTGAAATTGGGAAAATAAAAGGCACTTTCAAAAAGTCACGCAAACTGCATAAAAAAGAGAAAAAGAATTTAGAAAATACGAACAAATTCTAAAAATTCGGTGGCTTTTAGAAATAAAAAAGACCAAACGCTTCGTTGTAATGTTTCTGTTGAAAATGAAATTGTATATTTAATTGAAAATATTTAAAAGAAGCTTCTTTCTGTAAGAATGTTGAGGACTAAGACTATGTTTCTTGTGCAGAATTTTGACAATATTCTTGTTGAAATTGTGCAATGCTTTGTTAGCACATATGCTTGATTAAAATTAAGTGAGAATATCATGCAATAAAATTATATTGTTCAATTATTTAATCCTATAAATAGCATAATATTAAAGAACTGACCATTCATCAAATACTTCGTAATACAATTTTATTCAAATGAAACATCGATTTTTATTATTCCATATATATATTTGCAACACATCTTTGAGAAATCGAATTCAAATGGTAATTAATAAGCCTTCACATTAATCTAAATATTTATTTATTGTTATTTTTCTAACAAAGTGTTCTATTAAATGGTTGTGAGAGATACTACAAAATAGAGTTTAGTAAGTTTTTAAATGAGTTTTAGATATTGATGAAACATAACAATATTTAAAACATTGTTAAAATTAAATGTTTGCTGTTTTCCTCCGTAAACTGGATGGTGATGGGCAACAGGCCAAACGCAAACGTATTTTCACCTTGAGAAATACTCTGCAAACACAATTTTTCTGTTGTTTGCAGCCCGAAGAAAATAGCACTATCCGGGTAAAGTTTTATAAGAGTGTGGGCAGGTAACACAGCAAGCAAGCATGAGGAGAAACACAATCTACTGAATGCTTTCACTATATCAAGTGCTAACCACAGCACAATGCGGCGAAGCATTAGACAAAAGTAGGTGCTAAAACCGAGGAATAAAAATGGGAAGGAATCATGGAAAGCAACATGAGACTGTGGTAGCCAATTTCCTTTTTTAAGCTAAACGAAATTTCCTTTTAGGGAAACAATAGCACGAATTCCAGGATTGTTCAGGAAAGTGATGCTGTTATACGATATATGCTGCTTTAAAGAGAGAATTTTTTTATTTTTTAGTATTTCAAGAAACTGAAATTGGGAAAAATAAAAGGCACTTTCAAAAGTCACGCAAACAGCATAAAGAGTGAAAAGAAAATTTAGAAGATACGAACAAATTCTAGAAATTGGGTGGCTTTTAGAAAGGAAAGAACAAACGCTTCGTTGGAATGTTTCTTCAAAAATGAAATTGTATATTTAATTGAAAATATTAAAAAAAAAGAAGTGTTTTATTTTATAAGAATGTTGAGGAATAAGAAAATGTAGCTCGAGCATAACTTTAACAATCCACCTTGTTAAATTGGAGCAATGTTTAGTTAGCACAATTGTTTGAAGATTTAAATGACTAAAATTAAGGATTAGAATATCACGCAATAAAATTATAACGTTCAATTATTCAATCATATAAATAGCATAATATGAAAGAACTACCCAGTCAAGAAATACTTCGTAATACTATTTTAAGCAAATGAAATATCAAGTTTTATTTATCGATATAATTATTTGCAAAAATCTTTGGAGAAACTGAATTCAAAGGGTAGTTAATTAAGCCTTCACATAAATCTAAATATTTATTTATTGTTATTTTTCTAACAAAGAGTTCTAATAAATTGTTACGAGACATACAACAAAATAGTAGAGTTTAGTAAGTTTGCAAATGAATTTTAGAAGTTAATCAAACAAAACAATATTTATAACAATGTTAAAATTAAACGTTTGCTGTTTTCCTCCTAAAACTGGATTGCGATGAGCAACAGGCCAAACGCAAACGTATTTTTATCTTGAGAAATACTCTGCAAACACAATTTTTCATTGTTTGCAGTCCCAAAGAAAAATAGCACTATCCGGTTAAAGGTTATAAGAGTGCGCGCAGCTAACACTGCAAGCAAGCATGAGAAGAAACACAATCTACTGAATGCTTTCACTATATCAAGTGCTAACCACAGCACAATGCGGCGAAGCATTAGACAAAAGTAGGTGCTAAAAACCCAGGAATAACAATGGGAAGGAATCATGGAAAGTAACATGAGACTGTGGTAGCCAATTTTTTTGCTAAAAGAAATTTCCTATTTAGGGAAACAATGGCACGAATTCCAGGATTGTTCAGAGAAGTGATGCTGTTATACGATATATGCTGCTTTAAAGAGAGAATTTTTATTTTTAGTATTTCAAGAAACTGAAATTGGGAAAAAAAAAGGCACTTTCAAAAGTCACGCAAACTGCATAAAGAGAAAAAAGAAAATTTAGAAGAAAAAAAAAATTTGAAAATTCGGTGGCTTTTAGAAATGAAAGAACAAACACTTCGTTTTGGAATGTTTCTTTCGAAAATGAAAATTGTATATTTAATTGAAAATATTTAAAAAGAAGCTTTTTTAATAAGAGTGCTGAAGGATAAGAAAATGTAGCTTTGGCATAATATAATACAAGGAATACATTTAATATAAGAAAAACAATAGCTGTTAAGAAAACAAAATAGTTTGTAGCATTTCAACTTTTTATTAAGAAAACTTTTACTTAAAAATACTAACTAATAATCAGTATACTAATTAGTACTGCTAAACTAGTAAACTAATAATTGACTGCTGCTACTAATTAGAAACTTCAAAATGGTATTTTAAAAATATTTTATCTATGTTATTTTTGGTTGATACATAATTTTTTTTTTAAATTCGAGATTTTAGACATCAGCGTAAAAGTAATTTTACAAATATATATATATATATATAAATATATGCATAATATATAAAATTGCATTTAAATTATGTATAAAATTAGAGTAAAAGTACGAGTACTAGATGATTTTTTAGATTATTTTTGATAACTGTATTTAATATATATTATCTTAAAAATAGCTAAATTTTATGCACTATTTATTCGTTAAAATGTTTTCACGGATTAAATATACGCCTTGAACTAAACGAGATTTCTTTTCAAAACTTGCTTAGAGAAATGATTTCTTTCGCGTCGAAATTCCTCTTATAAGTTTTGCTCTTTATGCCTTTGATGATCATTCAAAACTCTTCAACTTACTTTTCTGCTTAAAATTCCATCTTTTTTTAATTCTTTATAATTTGAACTTTCCCGAAACTTTAAACATTCGCCAAGTTCTGTCTTCTGCACAGTTTTTTTTTTTCTTCCTTCTTCTTCTAGCATGAATGTCAGCTGCTTCGCTTCCATATTTTAAATATCAATCGGGACTCCATTCTTATTCAAATTCCAAAGATTTTTTTTTATGAAATTTATTCGACTTTAAATTCAACTCTTTTATCGAAAAGATTGTTACAGTAGAAAACTTCAAAGGAAACTAATTTCTTTGTTCCCATCACAGCTATCGTAGGTGTAATAATCATTCCAAAAAGAATTCTTTTTTTTTTTTTTGAAGTCTTCTTTGTCTAAAAGACTTGCCTCAAAGGTACCGCTCGTGCAAATAATACATTTTCATCAGAAATGTATTCATGGAGAGAATATTTGATGTAAATTAAATTCACGCTGCTCTTGGTTAGAAAATTTATGTTGCTGTTTTACGGCTTTTTTGCAACGCTTAATTAAAATTACTCCAAGCGTGAATTCAGTTTTTTTGAAAATTATTTCGCTTTATGTATGTTTATTATCTTAAGCGAGAAATATGGTTATAGATATTTTATATTGGTGGTAGAAAGTGCAAAATATACATCACCTGAATTAAAGCTTGACAGAGCATACATGAAAGTAAAAGGAATATTTATCATGTACATTTATGTGTTTTTTAATTTATTATGTTTATTCATAGTAGTCTGTGGAAAATTTTAATAGTTATTATCTAAATAAAGAACAAAATATTTATATAATATTTAAAAAAATTTGATTAAAATTTGCATACATAATAAAATATCATAAATTAAAATATTCATTTGATTTTTTCAAGTGAAGGGTTTAATAAATGCCACAATTTCTTGTATCACATAATTTTATTCAGTAAAGAAAAGTAATCATTTTGTTGAATAATCAGCATCGTCCGGCTACAAAAAATTAATGTGAAACATAATAAATTTAACATAAAAAAGAACACATCCCCAAAAAATGATACAATTTTATTAAGCGGATAATTTCCCATTTCTAAATAATCAAGAAAATAATTTTCAATTTTGAAATATTTTTCACTTTTTACGTATGTTTATTATCATAAGCGAGAAATATGGTTATAGATATTTTATATTGGTGGTAGAAACTTCAAAATACATCACCTGAATTAAAGCTTGACAGAGCATGTATGAAAGTAAAAGAAATATCTATCGTGTACATTTATGTGTTTTTTTAAATTTATTATGTTTAATAATAGCACTACGTAGAAAATATTAATAATTATTACCTAAATCAAGAACAAAATATTTATGTTATCAAAAAAAATGTTTTTGATTAAAATTTGCATACATAATAAAAATATCATAGATTAAGATATTCAAATGCTTTTTCAAGTGAAGGAGTTAATAAATGCTACAATTCTTTTATACACATAATTTTATTTTGTTGTTGATTTTATTTTTGTATCACATAATTTTGTTCATTTTTTTGAATAATCAGCAAAAAAAAATTAATTGGAAACATAATAAATTTAACATAAAAAAGGAAACACCCACCATATATGATACAGTGTTATCACGTAGATAATTTCCCATTTCTAAATATTCAAGAGAATGATTTGCAATTTTAAAAATTATTACGCTTTATGTATATTTATTATCATAAGCAAGAAATACCGTTATAGATATTTTGCATTGGTAGTAGAAACTGCAAAATATATACCACCTGAATTAAAACCTGACGGAGCATGCATGAAAGTAAAAATATTCCTCATGTACATTTATGTGGGTTTTTTTTTTTTTTTTTAATTTATTATGTTTATTCATAGCACACTGTAGAAAATTGTAATGATTATTATTTAAATCAAGAAACAAATATTTATATATTATTTTTTTTTTTTTTAAATTTGGTTAAAATTTGCATACATAATAAAATATCATAAATTCAGATATTCATATACCTTTTTCAAGTGAAGGATTTAATAAATGCTACAATTTTTCGTATCAAATAATTTTATTCAGTACGAAAAAGTAATCATTTTGTTGAATAATCAGCATCTTCCAGCTACAAAAAGTAATTTGAAACATAATAAACATAATAAATTTAACATAAAAAGGAAACATCCACTACAAATGATGT
This sequence comes from Caerostris extrusa, assembly GCA_021605095.1. Lineage (NCBI taxonomy): Eukaryota > Metazoa > Arthropoda > Arachnida > Araneae > Araneidae > Caerostris > Caerostris extrusa. Next base: position 10,836 of record BPLR01013031.1, on the reverse strand, counting down.
GGATGTTTCCTACAAGAAATATCCACTTATTATGCAATGTTATCAAGCAGATAATTTACCATTTAAAAATATTCAAGAGAAATATTTGCAATTTTGAAAATTATTTCGCTTTATGTATATTTATTATCAGAAATGAGAAATCTGGTTATAGATAATTTTTATTGGTGGTAGAAACTGCAAAATGTATATTACCTGATATAAAGTTCGCACTTAATATAATTATATTGTTGTATAAATGTACTGCCAAAATAGGTTAAGTTACAATTTTTGGTGCAGAATGATTTTTACTTTTCAAAATCATATTTAATTTGTGAGTGCTACAAAGAAAAAAAAATCTAGTAACCACGAATATTTTAATAATTGGAAAATTATGGCATTACATTCAATATGATAAAAAAACGCTACTGACGCTGAATTGATGTCATTGTCTGTTAAAATTAAAGCGAAAAGTAATTCAAAAACTATACGCTATTGTTCATCGAAGTACAATATTTCAGATGGCATTTGTCTTAACTTCAATTACCTAAATATAGTGTATAATTCATATTATAAGAGTATATGCATAATAAATAACGAAAGATTTATAAAACAAAAACATCCACAGGAAGAAATCTTCAAAACCTAATGACAGCCAATGTTGCGATGTCACTCAGTTAATATTAGTGAAGGTTTATGAAAGATTACTCTTGTGTTATTTGTAATAAAATATCAACCTTTTATTCATGATATTTGATTATTTAAGCTGGTTGTTTCAAAAATATTTTTAATTGCCATATCACAGCAAAAAATTAATAAATAAATAAATTGAAAAAGCAATAAGGAGAAATAGTTAAAATTGAAATTGAATGATATAATTATTTTTAATTTTATAAAACATATAGGCACGCCCACATACATTTTTTGATTTACAAAATACAAACAGATATGACCCGGTGTTGCTCACTTACAAAAAAAAAAATAAACATTTTTAGTTTCTATAAAGTTTTATATCCAAGAAATACATCTATAAATAGTATGGTATTATGAATTGTATATGAAATTCAACAAACGAAAATGTAAATATATATATATATATATATATATACAAGTGAAATAAAACTAATATAAATTTTAACCAATGAAAAAAAAGAAATAAAAAGTATTTTTTGAAACGGTGACATCTTGAATTACATATATTCATCAGATATTCAGATTGGAGAAATACGATAGCAATAGAATAGTTAGAACTTCTACTAAGAATAGAATAGTTAGAACTTCTACTTCATTCTAAATTATCATTTGCATAAATAAGTTATTTTGAAAATTTAATAACTTAAACCCTTTCAAACAGTTAAAAAAAATTAATAAATAACATAATTTAAATATAAAAAAGCATAACATCTATCATCAAACAATTTATGACTAAATGGAGTGTTTCATTTTTTTTTTTTTTTCAAATTCTATAATTACAAAAGTTTTAATTGTTAAATTTTTAAGTGCTTTTTTAAAAAAGAAAAATTAAATTAATATTTGAAATAAAATTATATTGAATTACATTATTTTCTTAAAATTATTCTTTTGTTAAAGGTTTCAGAAATTGCAATGAATAAAAATTTTCAAACAATTGAAAGTGCAGGGAAATTCAAGAATACAATCTTATAAAATGCATAATCAAAACCAGTCTACCGAAAATAAAAGTTAAATATCTATTATTTTCATTCTGGTTGTACAAAGTATAGTCCTTCATACATGTCAATACCAGTTCCAATTTATCGTTTCCAACCATATGTAACGTACGTAATTTAAATAAGAAAGATGAAACTGAATTTATGATTACTTTTATTTACTGTTGTAAGGGAACAAAGCAATGAATTACTATTGCTGAGTTTTATTCATTTTAAATATTTAATATTTATTCAATCGTTATAAATTGAATTAAATTGTTCAAGTTCATTTTTATTATATTGACGAAACATTTTCTTGTTCAATTGAATACTCAAGATTTGAATAATGATGCATCACTACCATTCACTAAAGTACTTCTTACGAAGCGAATATTTTTTTTTTATTACTCGAAAGTGCAATTGTAAATAGAGAGAAAATCAATAGACACAGATAGATTGAAAGTAAGTATAATTTTATTGTAAGTTGAAAGTGAAATAAGATTTCTCATATTCAAATTACGATAACTATACATTCGATTACAATAAATTCAAAATGAAATTACTTGAAAATTACATGCCTTTCAAAATTACAACTTACATTCATTCTATACTTTCAAAATTACAACTTCCCTTCACTCATTACTTCACTCATTCACTCATTACTTTTGTCTAATCTTCAAGTGCATAAATATACCGTATAATTCATATTACATACTGTATAGATTATATTATAAAAATATATGCGCATAAATGACAAAAGAATTATTAAAAAACATCCACATGAAGATGTATTATGTGTAGCGCTATTATGTGTAGCGCTTGTGTTATTTGTAACAAAATATCAACATTTTAAGCTAATTCATTTTAAGCAATTATTTAATTTGATTATTTCAAATTATTTTTATTGCCATAAAAACCGCATAAAAACAAATAGAAAAATCAATTAAATGTGTTGATAAAATTCAGTAATAATAGTTTAGTTAATTTAAATAAATAGCTTAATTAATAGTTTAGTTTAAATGTAGTAGTTTTTTTTTTTTTTTTTATAAAATGTACAGGCAAGCCCACATTATTTTTTTGTTTTACAAAACACAAACAGATATGACTCGGTGTTGTTCACCTACAAAAATAAAACATTTTTGTTTATATAAATTTTAAATCCAAGAAATACATATATAAATATCATAATAGTAGAACTATAATGAATGTAAGGTCAAAGTATACCATTTTACTTTCTTAAAAGTGGCAGTACATAATTGTAGCTGGGCTTAAGTTTTAGAGTTGCTTCACACCAGGAATATATAGATATGACCCTAAGCAGCTTAGATTACATGATTTCTAAGTGAATTGGCTATCGAATAACTGTAATTTTCTAAAAGTACCTTAATTTCTGAAATTGTACAAATAAGAATTTAATTTAATGCAAAATTTTTCAATCAGATGTAAATCATTTTGTTTCTTTAGAGGGTTATTATTTGTGTTTAATTGGAGGTTAGAGAAAACTAATTTTTTGAGTATGTTATTTTTGAAAAGACTGTAAAGCGATAACAAGTTTAAAATTTGAAAAACAATTTCTAATTGATTATGACTAAAAACTCTTGACTGTGTGAATCAAAATGTGTTTTAGTGTACTAGTAATACATAAGTTTTAAAAAATTGATGCCACTGTATTGAACCTTTCACTTATTATTTTGAAAAGACATGAGATAATAGGATTAAAATTGGGAAAAAATTTCTAGTTGATAATGACTAAAAACTGTTGACTAGAATCAAAAATTCGTTTTAATGTACTAATCATACATATGTTTTTAAAAATTGATGCTGTATTGAACCTTTCACTTATTGTTTTTTGAAAAGACTATAAAGTGATAATAGGATTAAAATTGAGAAAAAAAAATTCTAATTGATTACGCCTAAAAACTTTTAAATGAAATCAAAATTATTTTTAGTGTACTAATAATACATAAATTTTTAAAAGTTGATATCACTGCATTGAGCCTTTCACTTATTGTTTTTAAAAGACTATAAAGGGATAATTGGATTTAATTTGGAAGAAAGATTTTCTAGTTGATTATGGCTAAAAACTCTTGATTGGAATCAAAATGCGTTTTAGTGTACTAATAATACATAAGTTTTTAAAAACTGAAACCACTGTATTGAACCCTTCTCCTATTGTATTTTTAAGGACTATAAAATGATACTAGGATTAAATTTGGAAAAAAAATTGTAGTTAATTATGACTAAAACCCTTGATTCCAATCAAATATGTGTTTTTAGTGTATTAATAATACATATGTTTTTAAAAATCGTTCCCACAATATTGAGCCTTTTACTTATTGTTTTTGAAAAAACTATAAAGGGATAATAGAAATAAAATTGTAAAAAAAAAAAAAAAAAAAAAATTCTAGTTGATTATGACTAAAAACTTTACTGGAATCAAAAACTCGATTATTGTGTATTAATAATACATAAGTTTTTTTAAAATTTATAAAGTATTGAGTCATTCACTTATCGATTTTTAAAAGACTATAAAGGGATAGTAGGATTAAAATTAGAAGAAAAAGTATAATTGATTACGATTAAAAACTCTTAACTAGAATTAAAATGAGTTTTAGTGTACTAATAATACATATGTTATTAAAAATCGATATCACTGTATTGAGCCTTTCACTTATTGTTTTTTAAACTATAAAGGGATGATAAGATTAAAATTCAAAAATAAAATTTCTACTTGATTATGACTAAAAACACTTAACTGGAATCAAAATGTGTTTGAGTGTACTGATAATACATAAGTTTTTAAGAATTGATACCACTGTATTGAGCCTTACACTTATTGTTTCTTTTTAAATATCCTGAAATAATTAAAAATGCAAATAATTAAAATGAAACCGTTATGTGTTAAAACTGCTAATTAATTTTCTGAAATAAAGGCAGCAGATGCTATAAAATTAAACAAGAGTATTTAAGTACTGAATCTTAAGTAATTTTCTAAAATTAATCAGATCGCCGTCCAATGAATTCGATTAAATCTTTTCTCTCATTTGAATTTACCTCATCTGGCCGATAGAAGTCTGTTTTTCTACAGTCCATCATTCTTAATGAAAACAAACTTGAATTTGAAAAAAAAAAAAATCCACTCCGTTAGTGCAGTAATTAATGGAGCTGTCAATTTTCTTCCTAGTTAAGATATTTTTTCTCATCAACGGTAAAAAAAGACGGTGAGATGGGCAGAAGCGTTTAAAATGAGATGTAGAAAAAAAACCAGAAATGATGGCCTTTTTATTAATCATCTGCTTTATTTTTCATACTTCTTTAACCAAGTAGTCGCGTCAGAAAAAGTTCACTAGGGTATAAATTAACGAAGTAGAAAGAAACAATGGTATTGGTTTTGAACTTGCTGATAAATGTCTCGAAGAGATAAATGAAAAATGGAAAAAAAAAAAATGGATTGAATTTATTACTTCAGAATGAATGCATTTTTAAAGTGTTAGTTATTGAATTAAAATACTAGCGTGAGTAATGTAATTGCACGTTCTAGTGATTTGGAAATAAAGCAATAAAATAATTCGATTATGAATTTCAAGTTCATTAAGTAGAGTTGTGATTTATTTGAAAGGAATGCATGAGTATAAATAAATATATTACATTTTTATAAACAAGAAAGCGCATAAATTACATTATTATCATATTTAGATAATAAACAATAAAATTAAAGAGAGTTTAATTATTATATTTGATGTGATACAATATTAAAAATATTTTCCTGAAAACAATTAAATTGTGTTCTAATATTTCATACCAAAATTCAATTATATATATCAAGTTCTTTCATTCGATTATGTATGTCAAGTTCATTAATGGAGTTAACGTAGAGTTGTGATTTATTTCTTTATTGAAATAAATGTATTTGTATAAATAAATATATTACATGATTCTATCAACAAGAAAGCATATAAATTTTATTATTATCATATTTAGATAATAAACAATGAATTTAAAAGGATATTATATTTATGGTATACATTATTAAAAATAATTTTCTAAAAACTGTTACATTGTGTTCTAATATTTAGTGTCAAAATTCAATTATATAATAAATATATAATAATAATTATAATACTAATAATAATAATAATAATAATAATTATATAATAAATTATATAATAATTCAATTATTCAATTTAGTGTCAAGTTCTTTCATTCAATTATGTATGTCAAGTACATTAATGGAGTTAAAGTAGAGTTGTGATTTATTTCTTTATAGAAATGAATATAAGTGTATAAATATATTGCATAATTTTATCAAGAAGAAAGCATATAAATTTCATTATTATCATATTTAGATAACAAACAATGAATTTAAAGAGAGTTTCATTATTATATTTGAGGTAATACATTATTAAAAAATAATGATTCAAAAAAACAGTTAAATTTTGTCTTAAAATTGTTAATTAATTTTCAAATTAAGGTAGCAGATGCTATAAAATTAAACAAGAGCATTTAAGTACTGAATCTTAAGTAATTTTCTAAAATTAATCAGATCGCCGTCAATGAATTCGATTAAAGCTTTTCTCTCATTTGAATTTACCTCATCTGGCCGATAGAAGTCTGTTTTTCTACAGTCCGTCATTCTTAATGAAAACAAACTTGAAATTGAAAAAAAAATCCTCTCCTTTAGTGCAGTAATTAATGGAGCTGTCAATTTTCTTCCTAGTTAAGATAATTTTTTCTCATCAACTGTAAAAAGATTGTGAGAAATTTTATTATTAACATATTTAGATAATAAACAATGAATTTAATAGGAGTTTTATTATTTTATTTGAGGCAATACATTATTAAAAATGATTTTCCTAAAAACAGTTAAAATGTGTGCTGATATTTCAGGCCAAAATTCAATTATAATTGTCAAGTTCTTTCATTCAATTATGTATGTCAAGTCGATTACTGGAGTTAACGCAGAGTTGTGATTTATTTCTTTATAGAAATGAATATAAGTGTATAAATAAATATATTGCATAATTTTATCATGAAGAAAGCATATAAATTTCATTATTATCATATTTAGACAACAAACAATGAATTTAAAGAGAGTTTCATTATTATATTTAAGGTAATACAATATTAAAATAATGCTTCAAAAAACAGTTAAATTTTTGTCTTAAAATTGTTAATTAATTTTCAAATAAAAGGTAGCAGATGCTATAAAATTAAACAAAGTATTTGATTTGTACTGAATCTTAAGTAATTTTCCAAAATTAATCAGATCGCCGTCAATGAATTCGATTAAAAGCTTTTCTCTCATTTGAATTTACCTCATCTGGCCGATAGAAGTCTGTTTTTCTACAGTCCGTCATTCTTAATGAAAACAAACTTGAATTTGAAAAAAAATAAAATAATAAAATAAAAAACAATCCTCTCCGTTAGTGCAGTAATTAATGGAGCTGTCAATTTTCTTCCTAGTTAAAGATATTTTTTTTCTCATCAACGGTGAAAAAAAGACGGTGAGATGGGCAGAAGCGTTTAAAATGAGATGTAGCAAAAAAACAGAAATGATGGCCTTTTTATTAATCATCTGCTTTATTTTTTCATGCTTCTTTAACCAAGTAGTCGCATCAGAAAAAGTTCACTAGGGTATAAATTAACGAAAGTAAAAAAATAAACAATGGTATTGGTTTTGAACGTGCTGATAAATGTCTCGAAGAGAGAAATGAAAAAAAGAAAGAAAAACTATGAATTGAATTTATTAATTCGGAATGAATGCATTTTTAAAGTGTTAGTTATTGAATTAAAATACTAGCGTAAGTAATGTAATTGCACATTCTAGTGATTTGGAAGTAAAAATAATGTAACTCGATTATGTATGTCAAGTTCATTAAATAGAGTTGTGATTTATTTCTTTATTGATATGAATGCACGTGTATAAATAAATATATTACATAATTTTATCAACAAGGAAGCATATATAAATTTCATTATTATCATATTTAGATAATTAACAATGAATTTAAAGGGAGTTTTATTATTATATTTGAGGTAATACATTATTAAAAAATAATGCTGCAAAAAACAGTTAAATTTTGTTAATTACGTTAAATTAATTTAATTAACGTTAATTTAATTTGATTTAAATTAATTAATTTAATATACGTTAAATTGTGTTCTAATATTTCAAGCCAAAATTCAATTATAGTTGTCAAATTCATTCATTCGATTATGTATGTCAAGTTCATTAATGGAATTAACATGTAGAGTTGTGATTTATTTCTTTACAGAAATGAATGCTTGTGTATAAATAAATATATTACGTAATTTTATCAAAAGGAAATCTCATAAATTTCATTATTATCATATTTAGATAATAAACAATTAATTTAAAAGGAGTTTCATTATTTTATTTGAGGCAAGACATTATTAAAAATAATGTTCAAAAAAACAGTTAAATTGTGTTCTAATATTTCATGCCAAAATACAATTATAATTGCCAAGTTCTTTTATTCGATTATGTATGTCAAATTCATTAATGGAGTTAACGTAGAGATGTGATTTATTTCTTTATTGAAATGCATGCATGTTTATAAATAAATATATTACATATTTTATGAACAAAAATCGAATAAATTTCATTATTATCATATAATAAACAATAAATTTAAAGGGAATTTCATTATTATATTTGAAATAATACATTATTAAAAATAATGTTCCAAAAGCAGATAAATTGTGTTTTAATTTTTCACGTCAAAATTCAATTATAGCTGAATTAAATTCTAATTTCAAAATAGAAATGAATTCATATCATAAACTCAAGCAATCTAATTAACATTACAAAATCATTAATAAAATATATGAAAAAATTATAAGAAAATTTATTAAAAGAAACATCTTTTTGTAATAAATTTGAAAATAATACATGTAGATTGATTACTGAAATTTGTAAAGTCTGTATTTAATATTACATAAAAATTGTTTTTAAAAATTTTATAAAAAAAATAGAAATTATCACTGAGGACTTTTTATCTTTAATATATACTTCTCTTATTTTTAGTTAATACATTTCATTTAGCTAGTATTTTTTTGAATGAGTAAAATAAGGAAAACTTTTTTTGTATCAGTGACACCTAATTTTTTTTATTAATTTTAATTAAAAATAAATTTGGTATGTTAAGGTTAATATTTGTAATCTTATTTATATTTGCGTTATATGGTAGTAACCTCTAATTGCCCATAAATATTGTATAAAAATTATTGGCATTCAATTAAAAAAAAAAAAACACTTTCTAATGTTTGGATTACAATAATAAAAACATTTGCTTCCTTTTTAAATGTAATTTGACTTTTTGTAGAACATCTTATTAAACAATGCAAAATAATGTCCATTTGTTGATTTTTTTAATTGATATTAATGTATAAAATTGAATTTATTTAAACAAATAATACATTGCAAAGGATTATTGAAGCATTTCAACTTTTTTAACTGCTTTCCCTCAAGTAACAATGAACAATCTGTTTGCAATCTTTTCAATTATTTATATATTACTTTTTTTAGTTTTTTAAAACTATTTAATTATTCAACTAACAATTAAATATTGATTTTCAAACATCAAAGTCAACATAAGTACATAAATTTTTGAAAACAATAGAAATATAATTTTATCAAATTGCTTCTAATTGTAATTAGTTTTCTAGTCTGTTTATCATTTTAAAATTAATTCGAGTATTATAAATTAAGTAATATTCAATACATACTACTGACTGCAGTTCAATCCGCAAAAATAATAATAATATAAAGAAATATACTATTTCTTCTTTCATAATAGCAAACCGCACGATATAGTACAAATACCACCATGGGGATAAGACTTGTATAGTAAACATATCATTTCATAACTTGAAGATAAACTCTCATGGAAACGTTCTTAACCGCATTAAGAATTAGCTTTATATATAAAATTAAATTTATTTAAACTAATTATACATTGCCAAGGATTACTCAGGCATTTCAACTTTTTAACTAACAAGCAACATTCTATTTTCAATTATTTCAATTACTTCTATACTAATTTTAATTTAGTAAAATTATTTAATTAATCAAATAGTAATCATTTATTGTCTTTTTAACATTAAAGTCAACATAAGTACATGGAGTTTTGATTAAGCTAAAGTAAATTAATATAAATCATATAAATTTATCAAATTATTTCTGATTGTAATTATTTTTTCTGGTCTGTCAGCATTTTAAAATTAATTCCAGTATTATAAATATTCAATGCATACTACTGACTTCAGTTTATTATAAAAAATAATAAAATAAATAACTTCTTCTTTCATAATAGCAAAACCCTCGATATAGTACATATACCACCATAGGGATAAGACTTGTGTGGGTAACCATACCATTTTCATAACTTGAAGATAAACTCGCATGGAAACATTTATAATTGTATTAAAAATTAGTTTGATATATAAAATTTACTTTTTATTTAAACTAATAATACATTGCAAAGGATTACTCAAGCATTTTAACTTTTAAACTGCTTTCTCTCACATAACAAGAAACAGTCTATTTGTAACCATTTCAAGTACTCCTATATTACTTTAATTTAGTAAAGTTATTTAATTAGTCAACTAATAATTATTTAGTCTTAAAACATTAAAGTCAATATAAGTATATGAATTTTTTGACTAAACAATGTAAATTAATAGAAAACATATACATTTATCAAATTATTTCTAATTATAATTATTTTTTCTGCTTTCTGTATTTTTAAAATTTATTCCAGTACTATAAATATTAATACATACTACTGACTTCAGTTTATTATAAAAATAATAATTAATAAATAAATAACTTCTTCTTTCATAACAGCAAGCCCCACGATATAGTACATATACCACCATAGGGATAAGACTTGTGTAGTAGTAACCATACCATTTCATAACTTGAAGATAAACTCGCATGGAAACGCTCATAACCGGGTGATTAGAATCCCCTGAGCAGAAAATCTAAAGCGGACGAGGCTTTTCAGGAGACGGAACCTTCCCAGAACTTGGGGAATTGAATCTGGCAGGAGGAGTGCTGAGGGAAATTGAAGGCAGTGGTGCGTAGATCATCTGGTTGTTCAGTGGTCCAAACGAGAGTGGGACCCCCGCAGGGAAGACCCTTGCTGCTCCGTTAATTGAGGAAATGACT